>JARHVA010005555.1:110000-165000 GCA_037957365.1 Torreya grandis
GGTTTTGAGTACTCCCACTTTTTGTGTAGGATGATGATGGGAGGATACATGAAGGTAAAGGTCTTTATGTGTACTCTTTATAGATACCCTTCTAGCTATTGTTTCATTCTTTTCTTTTACTCTGAGAACATCAAAAAAAGTAAATCTACCTTTTGTTTCAATATATTTGTTGAATTCAATGCTTGGTAATAGATATTAAGTTGGGCATGGAATTTTTATATACTTTCAATCCCATGTTTCCAACATAAATTAGTAGCTTTCACATAATGTTTCATCCATTTAGGTTTCAAAAGAAAAGAGTGAAGAACACTTTCTTAAAATTTCTCCATGAAAAGATTAGTAACCACAAGGGATGAAGCAGCTCCAATTTCCATGCCTTCACATTGTTCAAAGATGATGACTTTGAAGGTGAAAAAAATGGATTTTAAACATAATGAGACAAGCTCAGATGTTTCCAAATTATTAAGATTAAGGACGACTTCTATAACATCTTTAATAGGGAATTTCATATAGAGAGAAATAACATGAAAGCTAACTAATAAGTCATTTTTATTAAGAAGATAGATAAAAATGAAATGTTAGTTAGATTTGATGTGGTTTATCTCTATATCAACGTCCCTATTAGAGATGATATATAATTAATTCCTAATCTAACTAATTTGGAAACAACTGAGATGATCTCATTATGCTTAAACTCCACTTTTTTCAACTTCAAGGGTGCCATTTATGAAAAATCTAAAGGAATGGAAATGAAATATCCTTTGGCCCTTGTGGTTACTAATATTTTTATGGAAAAATTTGAAGAAAGTGCTCTTCACTCTTTTCCTTCGAAACCTATATGGTGGAAACATTACGTGGATGATAAAAATTTATGTTAGCAACATGGGATTGAAAGTCTAGAAAAATTACATGCCCATGTTAATAGTCTATTACCAAGCATTCAATTCACCAAAGATATTTAAATAGAAGGTAAACTTCCTTTTTTATATGTTTGCATAGTAAGAAAAAAAGATGGCACATTATCTATAAACGTCTATAGAAAGAGTACACATATAGACTTTTATCTACATGCATCCTCCCATCATCATCATGTTTAAAAAGTGGAAGTACTTAAAACTTTGATCATTAAAGCCTTCAAAATTTGTGATGAGGATAACATTGATCAATAAATTGAACACCTTATAAGAGTTTTTAAGTGGAATGGGTACTCAAGCAAGTAAATAGCCAAAGATATAAAATAGGTAAAGAATAATGTCAATAGAACTAAAGATAATGATTCTATTATGGAAGGGATAATGGATTTCTTACCTTATGTTGATGGTATTTCCTATAAGATATATAAAATTATTAAGTTCCAAAATATTAACTCCATTTTCATTCTTGTTAGTATGATAGGTATGATGTTAGGATTGACAAAGGACTATATGGACCCTAGCCTTCATAACGGACTTTATGTTGTCGATTGCTCATGTAGAATCCCTTACATAGGAGAGACTAGTAGATCAGTGCATACTATAATTAAGAAACATGATGTAGACATTGATAATGAAATAAAGTATAGATCAACTATTTTATAACACTCTCTCAACATGAAACATGCTATTGACATAGGAGATGTGAGTAATTGTTACATAATATCACGTCCAAAAGCATAAGTTAAGGAAGGCCATTGAAATCTTAAAACACCCTAATAATTTAAATATGGATGAAGTAGTATGGATAAGTCATGAATGGAAAACTAGGGTTTATAAAGATTAGCCCACCCCTCTCCCCCTCACCCCATTGTTTGTTAGATTTTCTCTTTGAGATCTTGGGCATCTGTGTTTTAATCTTTTCTCTATGTTTTTCTTTTGTCCCCACTTTTTTATATTTTTTATGATATTATTTTCTTATATACATATTTATTTCTATGAATCTTGTTATTATATTATTATACTTATTTATTTAATCTAAATAATAATAATTCTCATTTAATATATCGTAATGAACATAATTCAATTGTATATTTTTTTCACAATCTAAACAAAATAATAAAGCTAAAAATTTAGTGCATTCTTTTTTTATTATTTATAATTTAAGTAATTATTAATTATTAAATAAATTAGAAAATTTTATATTCTACATTTAATATTAACCTTAATTCCTTTTTTTCAACTGTTATTTTTAATTTTTATTCATAAACCCTCTTTTTCAAATAGCTAGAATTTTAAATTAGAAAGTTTTCTCAACAAATAGAATTTTAAAATAGAAACTTGTCATAACAATTAATTTTTATTTTAGAAATTTTTTATAATGGTTATTTTTCATTCAACATTTTAAGGCACTTGGTATTGTTATTCCACATATGTATTTTTATCCTAATGAAGGATCTCAGAAGAAGATCTGAAATGTTGAGCATCAAAAATTTTAACACATTTTTTTCAAAAGAATTTTTCTATATGTATGGACTGTGAAAGCATCAAAAATTTAAATTAAGTTTTATTATGTTATGAATTGAGCCAATTATTCAATTAGTGAAATTAGGGATGTGATTTAAGTAAAATTTAGACCCTACACCAAATTCATGACCCAATCAAGTTTATAGTCTATTCAATATATGACTTAATTGACCCTAATTTTATTATAAATGAAAACATGAAGGCAATTGTGGCTAATTTAAACCAAATTAAACATAAATGTGAGTCTACAATGTGATTAAAGGGTCTAAATTATCTCATGTTACATGACATATTGATGCTAAACCATTATTTTATCATAAATAATATTCTTGTAAACCCTAATTTCATCACGTGTATATACAAACTTATTACAACAAACTATAATTAGATAAACTCTAATTTTATGACTTGAATACAACCCCTAAATTCTTTAATTTCATCATAAATGAATTTTTGTTAACATAATTGGGGCCAATGTGAACCCATTGAACCTATTTTTATGAGTCTAGGATGTGATTCGAGGCTATATTAGTTCATATTGCCTTATATATTGATCTAATTAGTCAATTGTTGTAACCGTAAACCATAAACCCTAAATTTATCATAAATACAAGTTCATGAATTAAATTTATGCCAAGCTAAACCTATAAAAATGTACATAAAACTTATAGAATGTGATTAGAGTGAGATTAACCCTAATGTCATCATATATAATGAAATATGGAGTTGATTCATTCAATTAAAGAGGCATTTGAGGCCATTTTGAACACCTTCATCTTGACTACAAAATCATGATATGGTTTGAGGAAAATTTAAGTTTGATTATGTCATGAACTTATCCAATCATTCAATTGGTGTAATTAGGGATGTGAGTTGGGTGAAATTGAGCCACTAAACCAAATTTATTGCTCAATTGATTGTATAATCTATGAAACACATGGCTTAACACTAACCATGTATCATGTACATTTTGCCTTTATTTTTTATATATAACCCACTTGAAGGAATCTAGGCCTCTTGATGATTATAATAGAAGAATATCTATTATAATAGATTTCAAAGACCAATGAACTTATTTTGATATATATATATATATATATATATATATATATATATATATATATATATATATATATATACTATGTTTGATCAACCAATAATAGACTAATGTCTTAATTTAAGGTGCATGTCCTACAATACCCTTTTATAAGCGCAAGGTACCAATAGATTTTTTTCACCTCACTTTAAATTATCCCATCCATCAATTTGTTATTTCACCATCGATCCTCTATATTCCACAAATTGATGCCAAGAAGAATCTATTTTGTTCAATCTTTAAATGGTTATGCCTAGAAGCCTATAATTTTTGGTAGGGTTGACTATTACTTGCATCTATTTCAAGACTTGAATCTCAAACTTATTATTTATTCATTCTCTTTTCCAAATATAGATGAAATATTTAAAAAAACTATTTATAGATCTTGTAGAAGTTTTACACACGTTCAAATTATGAATTAGATTACCAAATAACCAAGAATCTTGACTCAACCCTAAAAATTAGTACATGGCTGTAGATAGGTTCCTTTTGATAGTAGAAATGTGTCATTCACTTAATTTCACCTCAATGGTTTCCTAAATGATTATTAAGACTATCATGGATTATCTACATAATGATGAGAAACCAATATTATCATTGGTTTCTCAAATGAGAATAAATTTAATTGTAACCCCTATTCCTTAGGTTTATATAGGCCTATTCTAATTTTTTCAAAGGGTTTTACATCAAATTAAGAAATAATGACTTGGATAGGTAATTTTACCAAAAATATAATCACAAAGGTAATTATGGCAAATACGAACCTATTTAATCTAAATGTGAGTCTATAATGTGATTAATCAGTTTAAATTATTGCATGTTTCATGACATGTGTTCACCTTAAACCATAATTTTATCATGAATTTAATGTAATTTTATCTAATTTCAAATGTAATTTGAGGTAACTAAATCTAATTTGGACTAATTGAATCTAATTTAGACTAATTAAATACATTTTGAATTAATTGACATCAACCAAGGGGAAAATTGACCCTAATTTGGAGTGATTCAATCTAATTTTGGCATAATTAAACATAATGTGGACATGAATAAAAATAAGTAGATAATTGAAGGGGAAAATGAATTTTATTATAGTATTATTTCGTAGTTAAATAGGATGAATATATAGAATAAATAACACATATGTGTTATTTCATATATAGACAAAACTTAGTTTTCAATGACTATTTTTAACCCAAATCAAAAATTTTGTCCCCACAAACATTCTCTACATATTTTTTATGTATTCTCTGCATGCTTTTCAAGTAATTTTTTTGACCCCATCTTTCAAAATATATCAAGTCCAATGGGTATTCAATTACGCTAGAGGAAGAGGAATAAGTTGAAGAATAAAACACTAGAGTAATTATAATAATTGAGAGAAAAGCACAAGGTATGAATGCAAGCAATTCATTCCAGATGAAGTAAAACCACTAATCTTGATGAATTTCATAATGATGAAATTGTAAATAATGAACTGAATAATGATGAAAATGGTAATAATGAATTTAATAATAATGAAATTGATAATAATCAAGTAGACAATGTTAGAAGTTCACTTTAAAAGTATATATATTTTTATTTTGTTGATGATGAGTGTATGGATGATGTTTTAGCCCCCAACAATGAATAAAATTTCATGGAAACATATAATTAAGAAAGAAATAATGAAGAAAGAGATAATATAGAAAATGTCATTCCACCACTAAAAAATGAAAGTAATAATGATTTTGAAACACCCTCTCAAAAAAATTCACCATTAAAAACACCTCCAAGAATTATGCATAGAAAAAACAAGTAGTTAATTTAAGTTGATTAAAATATTTTAAAACCAATGCTTAAATAAATGTCTAGTTACCATTCAATAAGACTACATCAATAAATTTGGGATAGTTCATTTGATATATTGGATTATAATAGTCAAAAATGTTATTTATTTATTTTTTTGATGAAACTAATTAAGATGAGACCTACAATGCACACGTTAAGACTAAAAACATCTAACATGGATGATGAAAATATTGAATTTTTTGAAAATATACATGATTGATATAATATTGTAGGCCCATAATCATATAATGAAGATTGTAATTTTATCTGTCATATAATTATAACTTGTGTGTTAAGTGATCAAACATGGAAAACATGATTGATTTCAAAAATAAGGTGAGCACTTGATATAAATTAAAAAAACATTAACAAATGTAATTGGAAGATGTGAAAGACTTAATGAACCCAATACCAATGAGATTTGGTCATTCTATGGTAGAATTCCATGAAAGGACAAGGCTATAGGCGATTTTCTTAAAGAGTTACTTGCACAATTTTGGAAAGATAATACAATAGTTTCACCCAATGTAAAAGATGTAATGAAAATAAGAGTTAGTTCTTGTAACTATGAACTATATCTGAAACATTTCTTAGATATGAACCAAACATAATTGTACTCTAAGTCTTTGGAAGAAAATGCACAATTTTCTATTAGTCAAATATTTTTTGAGATGGCCAAACCTTTTTATGTAAAAATAAATCACACATGTAGAACTTGTTTTTATAGGAAACAAGTTAATTTTTAAATTCAATGTGATATTTTTTTGCCTTATTCATTTTAATTTGCATATTGACAACATTTTATAGGAGTGTGGCAGAGAAGTTCCACCAAAATCAGCCAGAGAATTTATTCCAATTTTTTTGTGAAAGACTAGATGGAAAGTTATTTTATAAGAAAGCATGTTTGGATGGAAATTGTAAAATTTGTGATGAATTTATAAAATTAAATAATTGAATCCATGAGGATCATACAAGTGAAATTAGATAGGAATTGGTTATTTTAAGGAAATACATATATCTGACATATCAAGTAAAATATGGAAATGAATCAAAAAGGTGGGAGCTTGTTACAAAATAGATACTTTCTTTATAATTTATGGATAGATTTAGGGAGAAAATTGATTATGAGTATGCAAGACACACACATAAGGATATGTGGTTGGATGAACATTTAAATCTAATCAAAGACACATTGCCACTTGATTTGATTATTTCAGTAGTTGAATTTACTTAAAATTACACATTCTAGCTACAAATGGAAATTCATTTAAAATATTACAATTCATCAAAATTTTCCTTATTCATTCATATAACATGCATTCATGAACCTAATAATATAGATCAAGATAAAAAATTATCAAGGGAGTACCATTTCTATATAAGTGATAATTGATCACATTGTATAGAGTATGTACAAAGGTTTTCTTGGAAGTTCAATGTGTATTTGACTGAGAGAAACCTTAATTTAAATTGGATTTACATTTGGTCAAAAAATTGTACATCAAAATTCAATAATACATAGATTTTTTATTGGTTGATCAAGATGCATGTTACCACTTGCATAAAATGTATTTGGAATTTTGCTAAATATGGCCATGAAAAAGGGGATCATGAAAGTGTTGAAAAATGTGTTAAAAAATCCATTGAAAGAGAGGAGTTAAAATTTAAAGAGGTTTCTAATTTGACTGATGCAAAAATTGTGGTTGAATTGTGTAATGAGAAGATGTGCCATGATGCTCAAGAAAATTATATTTCTTGCATATAATTTAGCTTAATGAAGGAAGAATAGTTGGCAAACTATGAGGATTATATGAATCTAATGGGTTCAAATGAGCTCCATTAATTTCATAACTGAAATTTAAGTTCTTGGAATATTCATATGAGATACTTGGAATTTTTATTTTTTGCATGCATTGAATCTATTTGGAATGATTGTGAGACACAAGAGTGGATGGATGACTAGAGTTGTAGACCTATAATTACAATCAACACATATCAAGTTCCCTCAACATTGAAACTTATAGATATGATATTATCACATGACATTGACCATGTTTATGATCTAGTGTAGCCAAGTATAATATTAATCATTCTGTACTATTTGTTATCAATATCTTTCTTCAGTGTCAATAAAAATTGTTTTTATGATACAAGGCATTTTTACAGTTATTGAAGACAGGTACAATGAAGAGGGAATAAATTACTACTTATGTTGATTGTATATGAAAAGAAAGAATTGATTTCCCTAGTTATATATGGAGAAAACATTGAATATCCCACTAGTTATGTGGTAGTCACTATAACTTGGCTTCGACGATATCCTATAAAACATTTAGAGGTATGGATGTTTCAAGACATTAAAACACATAGGTGGATACTTCACTATTTAAATTTGGTTATTTTAATAAATATAAATTTGCAAAAATATCATGAGAAGATATTAAACAAGTATATACAAATGGTTCTTCAAACCAAACCGTGAATCTATCTTTGGTACTATCAAGATTATAGCAGATCCTAATAGTTCGTTTGATTGAAATAGGTCGGTATGGTGACTTTTAAAATGTAGATGTAATGAATTATATAAAATGTTTTCTATTTTTTTAGGTATTAAATGCATAAATTTAATTTTCAATTACTTAATAATAATTTTTTATAGGTTAGTGGTACTAAATAAGCTTCCACCTTCATGCAGTTGGCACCATTAGTTAGAATTTCATATTCTTGAATCTAAGAGAAGTTTAATGATGTAGAAGATTTCATAATTACATGACATATTTAGACAAGATCATATTCTAAAATTCTTATTTAAATGTTTTGGTGTCCACCTTTATTCTCCAAACCTATCACACATGGTTTCACCCTTCACTTAAGGCTTTATTTAAACTTACACTCTCAAAACACTAATCTTCAAGCCTTATTATTTAGGTCTAAATATATGCAATCCAACTTTATATTTTATCTAATCAAACTAATCTCATGGCATGAATTTTATGAGGTCCATTTTACCCTTAATATGATCATTAATTCAATGGTTTCAATAATTATTGTCATTTCTTATGTTTAATTATCATAAAACTTAATAATTTGCCTGCTAATATCTATGTTCCAGGTCTATTTTAGCTCATTAATGATTATATCTACATATAAAAAATCTATAATCACCTTCGAAATGTTTTATGAAACTTATAAAAGATACCTATAAAATTATAGGCTTCATCTCTAATTTTTTTGGGAGATATGATAATTTTAGTCTCCTAAAACCCTATTTTGCTTGTTTAGACATAGGTTTGATTACACATAGTCACTTATAAGATTATATAGACATTATTAAAATATTAAAATAACATATATAATTTAACAAGTGTGAAAATGAATTTAATTCATGTTTGAGTTATTATTGTAGGAGATATACAAATTTCTTCATTCCAAAACCCTTTATTTCTTAATTTTTACATACTTTACGAGATATACTAGGGTAAAATGGGTGGTGGGTTTGTTGACTAAGAGTTATGGGAGGATAATAAAATGGTAATATATGTTATAATACACTCTATATGTGTTTACAATTCCAATTTTGAGCCAAAAATCACCAAAAATGGAATTCTACAAATGTAGCTTCAACTTTACCAACATTTATTGTTAGTGTTTCTAAAATCTTGAATAGTAGTGAAAATATGATTATGTGTGGATTTTGAAATAAATGTCATTGTAACACATTTAATTTAACCAAATTTACATGTTTTGAGTGATTTATTTTCACTTGGGGGTCTTGAAGGTAAAAATTCTAGTTAGAGCCCAAAAACTTGTCTCTTCACTACCAAAAAGCTACATTTCAGTGCCCATTACTGTAACATGTGCCATGAATTTCTATATAAATTTTTACCAAATTTATTTGATGTGAAATTATTGGGATTTAAAAATCATGTGAGGTATCTTATGGTTCATCTATAATACCTACTAATTTTTTGCTCATATATGAAGTTAGGGTAAAATCTACATTTTTTTAATGTTGGGAAAGACATTCTGGATCCCAGAATGGGTGGTGGGTTTGTCAATTGATAAAAATGGGAGGATAAAAAAACTAGTCCTTAATTTTGTCTTCCCATTTTCATGTGTCTTAAGTTCTAATTTTCAGCCAAGAAGCACCATAAATGGAGTTCTACAATTGGAGCTTTAACTTTGACAACATTTGTTGTCACTATTTTTATGCTCCTGAACAGTAGTGAAAATGTGATTACAGATGGAATTGGAAATCATGGTAATTTTAGAAAGTATAATTATCCAATATTGACATGTTTCAAGTAATTTATTTGTATCTAGGGGTCTCAGAGGTAGAAATATAGTTGAAGCTAAAGAAGTTATCTCTTCACTGCCAAAAAGTTACGTTTGAAGACCTGCTACTACAAATTGGGCCATGAATTTATCTCTAAGTTTACACTAAATTGATATATGGTGAAATTATAGGTATTTAAAATTCACAATATGGATATTATGGTTCATACATATGACTTATTATTTTTATTTTATGCATGTCTTAAGTTAATTTAAAAAACTACATTTTCCTTATATTGAGAAGGGCATTATTAAGCCCCAAATAGGTGGTGGTTTTATCAAAAGGGAATTTTTGGAGGCCAATAAAATAGTATTCAATGTTATCCAATAATTTTTATGTGTTGGAAGTGTTATTTTTTAGCAAAGAAGAACTAGAAATGGAGTTATGTAACTGGAGCTTCAACTTCTACAACACTTATTATGAATGTTTTCGCACTCCTAAATAGTATGGGTGGAATTAGAAATAATGGTCATTGAAATGCATGTAATTTTCCCATAAGTATGTGTTAAAATTTATTAATTTTCACCTGGGGGTCCTGGACATAAAAATGCCAGTTAGATCTCAAGAAGTTGTCTCTTTACTTCTAGAAAGTCACATTTTAAGACCCATTAGTACAACTTGTACCACAAATCACTTTATATTTTATAATAAATTTATATATGGTTAAAATATATGGATTTCACATGAATAATATTTATCTTATGGTTCCTCCATATGACTTACTCTTTTTTTATGCATGTCTAAATTTAGGCAAAACAATTACAATTTTCTTATTTTGGGATTGGCATTCTTGAGCTCAAAATGGATGGTGGGTTTGTCAAACATCCATGATGGGAGGATAGGAACATGTTAATGTATGATATACACATTAATATATGTTGATATTTTGAGGTTTTAGCCAAGAATTACTGGAAATAGAGTTCAACAATTAGAGCTTCAACTTTGATAACATTTGTTATGAGTGTTTATAGAGATCATGGTAATTGTATAGATTTCAATTTACCTATATGTATTTTTTATATTTGTTTATTTTCACATGGGGGTCTTAGAGGTAAAAATTCTAATTGGAGATCAAGAAGTTCTCTTCACTACAAAAACATTGCATTTCAGGACCCATACTACAACTTGTGTCAGGAATTGATATTTAAGTTTATAATCGCTTGATCTGAGGTGAAATTATAAGTATTTATAATTTAAATGAGATATATTATGGTTCATCCATACAACTTACTATTTTAATTTTACACACATCTGAAGTTAGACTTAAAACATGCATTTTTATTATGTTAGGAAGGGCATTTTTGTGCCCAAAATGGGTGGGATGGGAGAAAAATAACCTGGTCATATAAGTTATCTACCCCTTAAAACATGTTAATAATGCTATTTTTCATGCAAGAATAATTTAAAATTAATTTCTACAATTAGATCTTCAACTTTGATGGCATTAGTTGTCAGTGTTTTTGTCTTCCTAAACAATACTAAAAATGTTCTTATTGGTGGACTTGGATCTCATGGTAATTGTAGCACACGTAATTTGAAAATATTTAAATTTTTATAGTGATGTGTTTTCACCTGGGGGTCTTGGAGGTAGAAATGTCAGTTGGAGATTAATAAGTTATCTCTTTATTGTTAAAAGGTTACATTTCAGGACCCGTTACTACAACTTGTGCCATAATTTATATTTAAGTTTATAATCACTTGATCCATGGTGAAATTAGAGGGATTTCACATGAATATGAGGGAAATTATGGCTCATCCATATGACTTGTTTTTTAATTTTATGCATGTGTAAATTTAGGGTAAAAATATACATTCTTTTTATGTTAGGAAGGGTGTTCTTAAGCCTAGAGTAGGTGGCGAGTTTGTCAACTAGGTGTGATGGGAAACAAATAAGTTAGTATTGTATGTTATCCATCCCTTTGTAGGCATTCTAAGTTTAATTTTTCATCCAATAATAAATAGAGATGGATTTTTTAAATTATAGCTCCAACTTTGACAATATTTATTCTCATTATTTCTGTGCTCCTAAATAGTAGTTTTTGTCCCCTAAGGTATTTTAGCATTTTTAAGGTATTAATACAAAATTGAAATATCATTTCAGGATTCTCAATCATGGTTTGATATTAAAGCATGAATTTTATGGGTTTGTGTAAGCTATCATAAGTCATTACACCTATCTACAAGTCAATACTTGATCTTTAAGAGTATATTAGAATGACATAGAAGGTTGATTCCCTAAGAGAGAGTATTCTTGTCAGTACTTAAGAGTGAGAAAGTGTGCTTTCATGATTGAGATGAATCTCAAAGAGGCTATTATAATATGAATAATGACATAGAAGGATACAAGGAGGATGAATAAGAGTCGTTAATGCACTTGTAACAACTATTTTGAGGGAAACTTGCCTATTTGATGACCATTATCAACATGCTAGTAGACTCAACAAGTGTATTTCGGTCTTTCACACTAGACTCAAAAATTTCATCTCTATCTCTTTCACACAACTCTCTTCATAGTATTTTTTCCCAAATATACATTAGGATATAATTACATTGGATGAAAGACTAAAGAGGTGGTTAATTCATAATAAGCCTCTATGAGACATCATAAGTATGCATATTTGTTATTGTAAAAAGATTATAATAAGTTAACAAGGGTATGTTAGTTTTATATGAATGAAACTAGATGACGTATATGAATTATATAAGACATAGTCATCTTCTTGTGATAAAAAAAAGTAAAATGTAACAAAATATTATTTTAAAAGGCCATTTACTAACTTAAATTGGAGAAGTTTAGGATGAATCTCAATTAAATACGCACACTCAAATATTTTAAAATTATATAAAAACATGATCATCATATATCCTATCACTTTTTATGTGTACAAGAAACTTCACATGGATAAAAAGGCCATATTATACCAACAAAGAGAGTAATGACAATTTACAATTTACTAAACAGGGCTTTATGTGTTTTAGTAAATTTGTTATCAATAAAGGATTTAATATTTGTTCTAAACCTATGAATTTATATCTATTATGCGTGAATTAATCTTATCAATTTAATCTTAAAAAAAAATTGATCTTAAATTGACTTTTGTCTCGTTAGAACTCATAATACCCATGTAATCCGTATCAGGATAGTCTTCTCAATCACTTATATCACATGAAAAATCATGCATGTATTACAAATGAATATTGGATTGATTTAATTAGGATTATAATATTTTTTTAAAGTTTTGTATTTATTATATATATGTTAAATTGTATGAACAATCAATAAGAATCTCTCAGCTTCTAAAACTTAGAAAAAACCTAAAACATGGTTTAATGACATTAAAAGACTCATATATTTGCTTTCAACTAGTGGAATTCAACATTAAATTTTAAAGATAATATCTATAAACTATTTGAAGATTTAATTTTATGAATGAGACCCTGTTAAAGAATAAAATATGGACTATGATAGTGTTTCTTATAGGTGTTGATTTGTTAAGATAGGCAAGAGTAGTTTTGTATGAGAATTATTGTAGATGAAGTCAATAATATTGTTTTGAGAATTGAGAAACTTATTTTTATCATTTAAAAATATTGATTAAGGTGTTTTGAGGTGGATAAAGAACATAATAAGTGAGTTGACTTATCAAGATCTAATTAGGCCTAGAGACTTAAAACAGAAAATTGGTGTATAATTGATATTTTTAAGAAACCAGTGAATGAATATTGGTTTCTTCATAATAGAGTTAATATATAGATTTTGAAAGGACATTAAAAATAATAAATATGGAGTGGAATATTTAAAATGATCATGATTAAATATTATCTTTTTTAAATAGTCTTCTTGTAGTCTTGAGAGAGAGTTAAGGTTTTGGATTATCAAACGTCTTAGTGGATGTTTCAACCCATACAAAAAACATATCTCTATTAAGTGACAATATCCTGAGGCTTTCATTAGTCTAAAAGAGGTATTGATTCAAAAACATATATTTCCTAATTTTAAAGAGTTATATTGACTCAAATTGACTATCTCCAATGTTATCAGTTTTCCTTAAGAAAGTTAAGATGGAAAGATCCGTCAAGTGACATCACCTATCTAAGGGTCACACAAGACCATACATCATTTAAACATTGACATAAATGTTATACATAAGGATAATAAGGATTATTATTGAATAAATTATGACTTAATTGACTTCTTTTGACTAATATGTACAAACATGGATCTTTTAGTTGAGGATACTACATTACTTACATAGCTTAAATAAATGGGTATAAGTACTTTAAAACTAGATAAATTAATATTATGTATCAATGGTAAAAATTTTCACTTCATGGTAATATAAGTATAAATAATGTTCCATTCCCAAATTTGGATCAATGTTCAACCATTACACATCATTATTGATAATAATAAAAACCATAAAGGCATACAAAGCAATAAAAAAAACCATTTCTAAACAATAATTAAAAAAAAAACATAAAGTAATATAAAATAAGATAATAATATAAAATTATACATTTTTTGGCTTGTATGTGTATGGATGGTCTTTTGGCATGTGCCTTATAATATTGGTGTTGATTTATGGGCTTCTATTTGGTGGCAGCTTTGGAGCTTAAGACTTTGGATCTGAGTGCCTATATATGGATTTGACTTTGTTTGATTATTTATTTTGTTTTCTTCTTGGTATTGTATGCTTTGTTGTTTTGTTTATATTGTTTCTTTTTCTCATTTTTTATACGGAATGGATTGGGGATGAATTTACTTTGTATGTATCCCATGTGAAATGGGTAAAGGGTTTACTGAATGATTTTAAGCATTTATGAATTGTAATTTTAATCTTAAATGTATAAAATTATGAATTTTTTCTATATAAAAAAGGGATAATAATAGGATGTTATAAGAATGGAATATAGACATAAAATGTCAATAATACATACATTTCCATATAAGCATACAAAAAATTACATCATCTAAAAACATAGTATATAATGTTAGGTGAATGTTATATACACATACAATGCTAAAAGTGCATACATTGCCATGTAAGCATACAAAAGAGTACTTCATATAAGACATCCTAATCATCAAATGGCCTTACTCTATTTTCCTTACTAGAAGAAGACTCTCCCTGGGATTCCCTACTTGTAGATGGAGACCCCTCGAATGCCTTAGATTGCTCCAAAGTCTGATTGTGGGTCTTAGCTCATAGGTCACCTACAACTATACATGTTCAAATAAAAATATTGCTATAAAATTCACATAATATATATGAAACCAAATTAATAGATTTATTTTAAAATAGGATAAAAAAATCATTCAAACATGCACCTATTGAAAGCTCAAGGTCTTGAACAATCTGATATGAAGCTCAATTGGGCTAGTGATAGGTTCAAATACACAAATAGACATGAAGAATGATAAAATAACATCGGGAGGTAGATAATTAAAATCTAAATGGACTTTCAAATGTCATATGATAACCCTACATATGCAATGTATTCACATAAGTTATATTTTATTATGTATATCTAATAAAATCAATAAAATAAATCTATTTTAACAATTCAAAATTACAAGTTAATACCTACCTTTGTGAGTGCCTGTGTGGATGACATTGTAGTAATAATTCCTATATTTGTCTTAGCTCGTAGTGATGGACAAGTCTCTACTCTAGTCATCAACTGAATAAACAACATTGCTTAGTTTTCTGGAAACTATTGAAGGTATATGGCAAAATTTTATTCTTTATTAAACTAAGATTGTATTTAATAACAATGTACTCAAATTTTGAGATCCTTGAAAGATCAATTTAACTTAAGTATAAGACTAAATATACATAAATAAAATTCAAATAAAGTATAAGATTATCTAATATTTTTACCTATGTATACGTAAATGGTGTCATACTAAAATGGATAGATGCATTAGTGGATGGCCTACTAGCTAGCTTTGTAAATGTAAACATAGGCTGAGTAAGATCAAATAATTCATCTATGGATTATGAAATTGAATGAACCTCCTATAATATACAAATTACATATATATTATTCAATTAATGTATAAATTAATTATTATCTTTTAAATTTTCACATATAACTTAAATTTAACATGAAATTAATATAAAAGATACCTGCATACGTGTAGCAACTGATGTGTACATAACAAATATGCCTACCAAAAAATCATTATTGAATAGTATACCATGTAATCCCTTTAAATCACTACCATCATCATCCAAAAGTCTAATGCATATATCACCACAAAATATATAGGGGTGGGGTTAAGAACAAACACTATGTGGAGTGTCTCTATTATTAGTATTTTAAAGCCTACTCATATGTTGAATGAGTCTATTAGTAAGTTTACTAAGCACATGTAGAGAGTTTATCTCCAAAACCTCCTTAAGTATAGATGGAATTTTAGGATGAAGTGGTCTTTATGTAGGGATCTTGTAGGCCGATTAGGCACATGACATGCACCTAGTCAATCCTATGTAGAGCCTTTCCCTTGGCCATAAAACTACCAAAATCAAAATAGTTTAGAATATCATTGAAGACAAACCCATAGTAAAATTTACTCAAAAAAATACAAGGGATCCTCATGGTTCATATATGGTGAATAATCAAACACCATCCACCATCAATCTTATAAATTAGCTTTAATAAAGTTATGTTTGCATTGATAGATAGGAAAATGTTTAGAAATATGTGGAAATGGTGGATTCGTAGTTGGGTCAATGAATAAGGCAAAAATTTTCACTTTTTTATATCTTTATTCTTCACCTCTTGTGTTGACAACCTGTCATCATAGTAAACCCTACATGTATCCCTATACAATGTCCATATGTTAATTTAACTCATTACTGAGTCAACTTGACTGAATATTGAATCAGAGGTATTGGATTGATAGGTTTGGTGGGTCTTGATGGAAGTAAATTCCCTCATTCTCCTAATTATTTGATAAATTTCAATTTTTCTTTCAATTATATGTGAAACTAGATCCTCCTAACTACTTGGCATATCTTGTGGAAGTGTAGGAGCAATGGGAGGGTTATACGGAAGGTTAGGCTAAGGATTGGGGGGAGGGTTAGTTGGATGGCATATTACACTAGAATGACCTATTTAATAAACATAATTTATCAATCAAATAATGTAAATAAAAACTATACAAAAACTAATGGTTGTTAGGTTCAATTTTTTATTTCTTACCTCCTCTCTATGGTATTGATTTTGGCTTTCCATTAAATATTGCATGGAAACACAACTAGTAGATAAAAACACAATCGTGTGATGGATAAGAGAGATCAAATAGAAAATACAAACAATATTTTATAATGATCAGGTGGGTTTTTAATAACTTTGTTCAAATTTTATAATGCATACTCATTATAACACATATGTGTTATGGATCAATATCCTTGATCCTAAATTTAAAATAACGTGCACACATTATGGAAATAATGGTATAAATTATGTTCATTACATGTATGCATTATGATAAAATTCCAAATAATTATCCCTCAACTCCATTCACACATTTAGCTACAAGGATGATATTTTGGGAAAATCCAAGACCAGGACAAGACATCTAAATTTGTTATGAAGAATATTTGAAAGACCCCATGAATACAAAGTAAGACTTAACCCTAAAAAGTGCATTTTTGGGATTAATTTTAAAAAATTATCAGGTTTCATTATCTCCCATTAGGGCATTTATGTCAATCCCATAATGGTTAAGGACATTATATCAATTCCTACACCTTCTAATCTAATGTAACTCCATAGCTTTTAGGGAAATATACATTCTATTAGATGGTTTATTTCTCAATTGGAAGATATATGCCATCCCTTCACTCATATTCTTAATAAAGTTAACATTTTATCATGGAATAATAATTGCTAACATGCCATTGAGAAATTAAAATAAAATTTGTAAAATCCACCTATTCTAGCTTTACCAACACCTCAAAAACCATTTATTTTCTACATCTCACTAACTAAATGTACCCTATGGGAACTCCTAAAACAACATAATGATCAAGGGAAAGAAATATCTGTATACTATTTGATCTGTGCATATCTCAATTGAAAAATCCTACTAAGCAATGGTGTTTATAGCTCAAAAGTTTGACATTATATTCTCAATAACAAGACCATTATAATTGTCAATGTGGGCCCACTCAAATACCTCCTTTCTAAGGTATATTTTACTAGTTTTATGGCCAAATAGATCATGATATTGAGTGAGTTTCAAATCTAATATGTACATCAAAAGGCCACTAAGGTGTAGGTACATGCAAATCATCTTGCCAAAGCACCCTTATCAGATACAAAACCACTCACTTTCAATTTTCCTAATGATTCAATCATGACTCTGGATGAAAATTGTTTTGAGTAATAGACCCTTTACTTTGATAGTTTCTACACTTCTCATGGATCTAGAGCTAATATTCTACTCATAACACTAGGGGGGATCTTATTCCTAAAACATTCCCAATTGTTTTTTCTTGTACTAGCAATATATTAGAGTATGAAACACTTATTGTAGGGCTTCATCTAGAAACACAATGGGATATCAAGAAATTAAAATTTGATGGAGATTATCAATTGTTTATTAACTAGGTGATAGAGTAATACCAAACCAAAGATGACAAGCTTATTCCTTACAATCATATGGTGGACCATTTTAAAAAAAGATTTGAACACATCCAATTTGAATAGATTCCAAAGGCCAAAAACATAAATAATGATGTAATGGAAATAACTGGCTCACTAATAGTGATTATATATCATTCTCTAGATCACCACTTATTTATTGAACATCTCTTAAGGCTCGATCATGAATATTTTGAATCTAAAATGGTAGGTGATATTGTTGGTCCCAACTCACCTTGGTACTCTGATATATATGCCTAACTTCATGATAATATTTTCCCTTTTATCATTTCATGCAACAAATGAAAATCCTTCATTCATAATATGTCTCATTATTCCATACTCACTACCATACTCTATCATAGAGAATATGAAAGAACCCTACTTCATTGTTTATCTTCACTAGAGTCCAAATTAGCATTTAAAGAAGTATATAATGAGTTTTATGGTGTCACATTAATGTATTGGTATTTTCCAAGAAACTCTTGCATACATTTTATTACTGGCCTAATATGGAGGTTGATACATGTGTTTATGTAAAAAAGTGTGTGACTTGTCAAAATCATGCCAATCTCATTCATTACCCAGCTTAGCCACTTCAGCCAATTACCACGCCATGGACATTTTACACATAGGGACTTGATATCATAGGGAAAATCAATCATGCTTATTCAAATAGCCATAAACATATCCTTACTCCAATTACATATTTTACAAAATGGGTTGAAGTTGTTTCACTCACTTATGTAACCCATAAGTAATTTTAAAAATTCATCATGAATCATCTCATTTACTAGTTTAGAATTATATTTTCCCTCATTTATGACCATGGTGGATCATTTTAAAATAAGGATGTAAAATCTCTTTATGCTAAATACCATATCAAACAACACTTTTCCACTGCCTATTTTCTTCAAAGCGATGGCCAAGACAAAGCATCTAACAAAAAAATGACCTAAATATTTAAAAATATTATTAAATATTTTGGATGGGATTGGTTTTTTTAATTATTTCTTGTCTTTTAGGCCTACCATACCAATAATCAAACTCCTATAGGATCCACCCAATACTCTGTTGTTTATGGAACTAAATTTATTCTCCCTATCAAGATCGAGTTTCCTTGTGCATTTCATTGCATAATATCATTTATGAAGAGGAATATAGAGTCTATCATCTTCAATAATTAGAGATCTTGATGAAAAATATGGAGCTGATTTGATGAAAAATATGGAGCTAATTTAAAAAATCTTCAAGAATATCATAACAAGTTACATCATAACTACAACAAGTGCATCAAACACAAAGACTATAAAAATGGTGACTTGGTCCTCAAATAAAATGAAAATAATACCAACGTAGCCTATGAAAATAAGGGAAATTTTGAGCCTAATTGGCTAGGCTTAATCATCATTGCAATTAACTATGGATCTATAGCATACATATTGACTACACCAGATGGGGAAGAGAAGTATGAACCCATGAATATTATACATCTCAAGAACTTTTACACTTGATTTTCTTAAACATTATCTATGATAATCCTTTCTTGGGTAAATGACATATAAACACCATCTCTTCATCCCACTTCTACTTGAATCAGTGTAGCTTGATCTTATTATACCATCTATTAACAATACTAATCTTGATTTTGGTTCATAGGTATAGGAGACAATTTCATATGCTAGAATTCAAATAAAGTCTTAAGTAGATTATTTATATTTCATTACAATAAAAACATATAGGATATGCCATATCTCAAATTAACTATGTTGATTTTCCTATATGATGATCTTTGGATTACATCTTTCATCTCTTGTTAAATTATGTATCATTTATCCTATTTATATACAATTTCTATTTTCCCCCTTAATGTTGATTCTTAGTGTCTTCCACTTAGGTTAAACTACATTAAAATAGGGTCCATTTAGACTATGTAGGCAACACTTATTTTCTGAGGTCATTCTAGTCACCCCTTTTCCATGCTCTCATTGTTCTGTGATCAATGTAAGCCACATGCACATCATTTTATGAGCAACCTAGGCAATGCTCTCATCATTTTAAAGAAACATAAGCCATGTTCTCATTGTTTTGTGAGAAACCTAAGCTAAAATCTCTCTATTTTTGATTTAAATCATTATGAATCTTGTAATCATCCATTGAGTTGAGATACCAAATTTGAAAAATAGTCAAAATAGTTAAAAAAACTATAACATTTTGTAAATCCCAAAAAAATCTAAAAAAGTAAAAAAAAATTCAATAAAAGTGTTTAAAATCTCCATGAGATATATTAAGCCACAAAATATTTGACTATTTTGTCATCATGTTCATTAGTGAACTTTGGATCTATTTTAGATGGTACAATTTACTGCATGTACTATGTCAGAACCCATTATCTAACCATGATCATATCTAAAATACCATTTTAATTATTTCATTTACACTCCCATTTATAAGAGCATTACATTGGCCTAAGGTTTACACAGACTATATGGTGTGACTCCCCTTCACTTTACTATAATACTAACAACACACACACTCTTAAGACTCCTTCATACATTCAGGGTCACGACCAGATGTTGACTTGACCATTCATAAGATAACATTGGTTTACAACATGGGATAAAATATAATGACTCATATACAAACAAGAAACAAATTGAGAACCCTAAATATAGCCTACCTAATATATTTAAAACTAATTAGATACTCTTGATTGATAAAAACATACATTATAGGCCATAAGGACATACTTGGTTTATTCATGGGCTCTTGGGCTTGTAGCCCTATTTTGACTGATTTCTCCACATATTTGTCATGAAACATTTTATGTTCCAAAATAGAAACATGATTTGGATACCCATTCAAAATTTATATAACAAATTTGAAATTTGGATATTATTACTTTGTACAGAATATGACTTCTAGTGATTCTAACAAACCTAATTAGGTCTCTTAAGCACCTTGTTTTGGGGTTATAGAGAGCTTGAGGAGGGTTTGGACCTTTTAAGTCATGTGGGAGGTGTAAATTATCATTTTCAAACTATCTCAATAAGTATCATTTGTTAGGCACCTAGAACAACAAATAGTTCTGATACCAACTTGTTAGGATCTTGCTCCTCAATTAGAGCATAATATGATTACCTCTGTGTAAGCAACTAAACACGGAATTTAACCACAATAAGTAACTAGAAATATGAAATAACACAGGATATGATAGATAATACACAATTGTATTAATATTCATCTAGAAGGAAATACAATAAAGAAGATGCCACACTTTTTCTTCCCGCACCTCTAGAGCTCCCACACTTCTAGGGTTCACCTATAATTCTCCTCCAACACTTTCCTCTCTCAATACAAGTCACAACAAACAACTCAAACATAGAGTTGTTTTTCACCTCCACCAATCAGTAACAACGCTGCCAGTACACCAAGCACACAATCGTACTCCAAGTAGATCTCCCTTTCCTTGCTACCACCTGCAAATCAACAGACCTTACTTACCATGTAGATATCTCTACACCTTGAAGAACCCTTGTTGTTGCCTCACAAAGTCCTTATGATTCTTCAAGCAGTACCCTGGTGGATCTTCTACCAAAACTTGCACACATGTAACTCTCCAAGATCATACACACTCAACACTCCTTTGGAACTAGGAGGAACACACCATGCTCTCTTCCCTCTGAAGGAGCTAATATTTTCTCTCTTACTCTCTAGCACACTTTTAAAATATAGCCCATGAGTCTATTATATATATCTCATGCATACAATAATTATACTTTCTTAGTTACAATAATTACACTCGTAATTCTAAGACTATAATTAGCCTTTACATGCAAACTCCCTATCCAAAAATAGACCTGTCCGGAACCCACATGCAAACTACATGCACACACAGGTTGCCGACATCAGCTCCCTCTTGACCGATGTCGGCCAACTTATAATCGACGTCAGTTTCTTTTGCACTATTATATGGCCGACATCGGTTGATCAGACCAACATCAGTTGCCCTGCAACTAGTTCTGCAACTCTGTAACCTCTGCAACCTCCAACTATTTGCATCCTGGTGAAGCTTTTAGCTCCATAACCTAACATCATTCTTAAACTAATCTTGAACCATCATTAAACCACCCTGTCCCAGTCAACATGTGCATATAAGGGCTAAAATCAAGGTTGAGTTAGAAAGTACACTTACCCGTAAAGTTGGACCTTGAAACTTTGGATAGTGTACACAAATGATTATAGCACTAAGATTTCAAGTTTTTGAGATTTTTCACCATACAAGTTCTTAGATTAGCAAATCCCTAGTTAGGGCCCACTCAACACACAAATGGAGCTACAAAACACATCCAGTGGTTTCAAGAATCCAAATAAATTTTATTGATCATGTATTGAAACCTTATAAATTTCTAAGCTATCACAGAGAGGGAAACAATATTCTACATACTGACTATCAATTTCTCCCTCACTATCTTGTTTGATTCAATAACACAGTTAATAAATAAGTATCAACAAAAAGCTTAAAACATTGTCTTCAATCAACACCATTCTTTATTTTTTCTCTCAAAAGTATTAATAAATCTCTCTTGCATGAAGAATCAATGTGTACAAGTATACCACTCAGCATGGATACTTGAATCCTATTCTTGACCTCACACAACCAATTCCAAAAATGGAATTAATAGCATACTAATCACAACAAGATACTAACCACTTAATAAATCACATAACTAACTTGAGATCATATAGAATATAACCTCTAAATCCATTTTAGTTAGGATCCACACACAATCTTGGCCTTTAGACACATTTAGGCCTTATTCATGATTATGAGATACATTTTCTCAAATTTGAAAATTGAAATTGCTTATTTTGGAGGGAAAACTAACTAATGCACCTAGACAACCTACACTCAACCAAAAATAATGAAAACTCATTTAACACATGAGGATGCTCCTACACCATTCTTCCAAGGAGAAAAAAAAGCATTCTTTAGTTTTACTTCTTCATCAAATCTTCTACATTTGTGCCTAGCTTAAGGATGTCATTTGTAATCAACCATGTTGCATCTTCAGCTGGTAGATTGTTTCACTTGGTTAGGTACTAGTAGTATTCTTTGTCCCTTATTTTCTTGACGAATTTCTTGTCTAAAATAGTCTCAATCTCCTTTGGCAATTATTGTTTCTATTGGATAGCTTCATCAACCCCTATTTTAGACTCCTTAGATGATTTTTCTTCAAATTTATAGGGGTATAATTCTACACCATTAAATATTGGAGAGACTCCAATCCTTTGAGGTAGTTCTATTTCATATTTCATATTTGAAAACTTCCTTACCACCTTGCATAAACCTATTTTTTTCACTTTTAGCTTGTTGTATTCTCTTTCAAGAAATATTTCTTTCCTAAGGTGGGAAAGAACAAGGTATCCAACACTAAAAATAACCTCTCTCCTCTTCTTATTACCCTTTGTTTATATTTATTGGTGTTTTCTTCAAGTTTCCTCTTTACATGTTCATGCAAGTTTTACATGGCATTACCAAACTCCTCTGCATCAACACTTCTTGTTTTCATTTTGCATAGATATATCAACTCATATACACCAATAAGATGTATTAAATACAATATTTGGAATGGACTCATTCCTATTTTCCTATTAAGAGAATCATTATATGAAAATTCAGCTTCTACAAGTACAAGATCCCACTATTTTGGTTGTGTGCTTACCAAACTTCTCAAGATGTTGCCAAGGAGCCTATTAACAAATTAAATCTAAACATTAGTTTGTGGATGGTAGGTTGAGTTGAAGCTCAAATGTTTTCCCAAATTCTTCCATAAGGTCCTCCAAAATTTCCTAACAAACTTGCTGTCCCTATCTAAATCAATGCTCCTAGGGAGCCGATGCAATCTCACAATCTCTTGAAAGAACAAATTGGCTATGTTTGTAGGATCAATTATTTATTAACATGGAGAGAAGTGAGTAATTTTTAAAAACCTATCAAAAACTATAAATATATAATCATGACCTTTTTTAGTTCTTGGCAAACCAAGTACAAAATCCATACTTACTGAATCCCAAGGCCTATTTGGAATTGGTAGTGGCTGGTAGGAGCCTGCATTTTGAATGCTTCCTTTGGCATCTTGGCATGTTTTACACCTTTTAAAAAACTTCTTGATATCATCACCCATACTTGGATAATAGTAATGAGCACTCAATTGTGATAGTGTCTTATTTTGCTCAAAATGTCCTAACAAGCTACCATTATGCTTCTCTTTGAACAAGTTATCTCTCATGGAAATCTTGGGTATGCAAAGATGACTGCCTTTGAATAGTAGATCCTCTTGGATCATGAAATCCATCCAAGGAATCCTATCAGCCCTTACTATATTCTTAGAAGCTTCATACGGTTCTTTGAAATTTGAATCTTCCTTATACATCTCCTTTAAATCTTCAAATCCCAAGATGTTTACTTGAAATTCCTAAATGATTATATTCCTCCTACTTAGAGAATATGCAAAATTTTTAGATTGTCCCTTCTTGAGATTAATAGTGAATGTGAAATTTTGTAAAAACTCAATCTATTTAACATGCTTTTGACTCAACCTATTCTGATTACTAATGAGCTGCAAAGCATAATTGTTAGTGAACAAAACAAACTCTTTAGGAAAAAGATAGTACCTACATTTATTAAAGGATTGTATAAGACAATATAAATCTTGATCATAAACTAATTAACTATTCTTAGAATCACTTAGTTTCTCACTAAAGTATGCTATGGGTTTCCCATCCTGGTTTAAGACAACAACTATGGCAGTCCCACTAACATCACATTCCACTTGAAAAAGATTATTAGAATCAGGAAAAGTTAGGATTGGTTCTTTAGCTACCTTATTTTTCAACAATTTTAAGCCCTTATTAGCATCCTCAGTCCCAAAAAACTTATTTTATCACGCTTGATGGTGTCTATCATTGGAACAACAATTCCACTAAAATTCCTTATGAATTTCCTATATAAGGTAGCCAAAGCATGAAAGCTTCTTTCCTCAAAGGTGCTCCTAGATATAGGCCACTCAAGTATGGCTTTGATATTCTCTTTATCCATCTTCAATCCTTCTTTAGAAATCACAAATCACAAGTAGATCAATTTTTTCTTCAATAAACTACACTTTTTCACATTTATTAGCAATTTTTAATCATCTAGCTTACTCAATACCATTATAAAATATCTCAAATGGTCTTCCTTAGTTTGAATAAACACCAAAATATCATCCAAATACACTATCACAAACTTACCATTCAACTCCTTAAGGACTTCATTCATTAGCCTCATGAAGGTGCTTGGTACATTGGTTAGCTCAAATGGCATTACTAACCACTAATAGAGTCCATCATTGGTCTTGAAGTCTATTTTCCATTCATCCCCTTCTCTTATCCTAATTTTATGGTATCCACTTTTCAAATCTATCTTGTAAAAATATGTAGCTCCACTCAAACAATCAAGTAAATCGTCAATTTTAGGCAATAGAAATCTATATCTGATAGTGATCTTGTTGATTGCTCTGGATTTTGTACACATTCTCTAACTTCCAATATTCTTAGGACTCAACAATATGGGAATAAAAAAATGACTTATACTCTCTCTTACCAATCATTTTTTCAGTAATTCTTGGACTTGGTGCTTGATTTCTTCATTTTCCTTTGGGATCATCCTGTAGGCAGCCTTGTTTGGAAGATTTTCTCCTGGAATCAAATATATGTGATGGTTGATGCTTCTCAATGATGGTAACTCATTAAGTAAATAATCTACTAAAAATTCAACATACTCATTCAACATATCTTGTATTTCTAGTGGCAAATAAGTTATCTTAGTGCTAATGACTACAAATCTTGGCTTACTAATCACATAAAAGTTTACGTCTTCCTTCTTCATTTGATGTAGGAAATATTTTCCATTCATTAGTAGCACGTTATAATTCTAGCCTATAGTAGCAACAATCTCTTATTTCAAAGGTGTTAGTGTATGCTTGATCCCATCCTTATCAAATGTGTATGTATTCTACCTTCCATCATGCATGGCCTTCCTGTCAAATTGTCAATGCCTTCCAAGCAAGATATAACACACATCCATAGGCATAACATCACATGGAACATAGGTAACTCTATGTACAATGACTTTCTTCAAGCATTATACATGAAATAATGGATGTATGTGAGTGGATGAAGGAAAATCTAACTTGTAGGCCACACTACCAATTTATTACAAGATCTGATAAGGCCCATAATACTTAGGGGACATCTTGTGATTTTTTTTTGTTGATTTAATGACATTTATTTGTATGGTTGCAAGTGAAAAAAGACCCAATCACCAATGTCAAAATGCCTCTCACTTTTGTGTTAATCTGCTTGTTGCTTCATGTGATTCTTGGCCATAGCTAAATTTTTATGAAAAGTTGCAAGGAGGTAACTCTATTTCCAATGACTTTCTTCAAGCATGATACATGAAATAATGGATGTATGTGAGTGGATGATGGAAAATATAACTTGTAGGCCACACTACCAATTTATTACAAGATTTGATAAGGCCCATAATACTTAGGGAACATCTTGGAATTTTTTTGTTACTTTAATGACATCTATTTGTATGGTTGAAAGAAAACAAAGACGCAATCACCAATGTAAAAATGTCTCTCACTTTTGTGTTGATCTGCTTGTTGCTTCATGTGATTCCGGGCCATAGCTAAATTTTCATGCAAAGTTACAAGGACCTCATATTGATGATGAATATGTTATTCAATTGGATGAACCTTAGGATGGACTGTCAAGGTTGAAGTGATGGATGGAGGGTGCTATCCATATAGTGCCACAAAAGGAGACATTTTAGAAGAACTATGAACAAAATTATTATACCACCATTCAACAAGTGGCAGCCAATGAACCCATTTATCCTATTTATCAGAAACAAAACAATGGAGATATCATTTTAGACATTTATTGACTACCTCAATTTGTCCATTAGATTGAGGAGGATAGGATGAACTATGAGCTAATTGGGCGCATAAACATGTAAATAACTTAGTCCAAAAATTACTAGTAAAAATGGGATCTCTATCACTAGCAATGATATTAGAGGTCCTATGCAGTTTCAGAACTGTATTGAGAAAAACAAAAGCTATTGTACTAGTAATAAATGGCTAGGATAATGAAAAAAAATGAGCATACTTACTAAGATGATCTGCAATAACCATGATAATATTTTGACAATCATATCTTCGTAACCTTGTAATGAAATCCATATATAGTTCTTCTTAATGTTGGCTAGGGATGGATAAAGACTATAAAATACCTAGAGTTTTGATGGTTTCACCTTTGTTTTATTGACAGATCATACATTCAAACACATATTTATAGACATCACGCTTGAGACATTCCCAAAAAAAATCCTACTTGATTTTTTTATAGGTTTTCAAAAACCCTGAATGACCCCCAATTGGAGTTGCATGAAGTTCTTGAATAATTTTCTTTTAAGAAGAGAATTCTTACATAGGTACAATATATCTTGATACCATTATGCATTACCTTTTCATGTGAATTTTTCAATTCCACCTAAACCTTGATAAATATCATGAGTAATACTATCATGTTTCCATTCTTATCATGCTTCATCTAGCCAATCTGCGTACAAAATGGTTATGACACATGGCAATGCCTCAACTAATTCATCTTTTCTGGATAATGCCTCTGCCACCATATTGTCCTTGCCTTTTTTGTAGAATATTTAAAAATAATATCCTAACATCTTAGTTACCAATTTATGTTGTTCTTCAGATGATAAACTTTGATATAAAAAATATTTAAGACTATCATAACCAGTCTTTACCTGAAAGTGATGACCCATCAAATAAGGTCTTCATTGTTTGACTACATGAAAAATGGATATCATTTCCTTCTCATAGATGGGTTTGTGCTGATTTTTACCCTTGAGTTTATGAATTTAAAACACAAGTGGTATACCTTCTTGCATGAGTAAAACACCCATACCATACCCAGATGCATCACATTCAATAATAAAATTCTTTAAAAAATTAGGAGTGGCCAATACTAGAGTAGTGCACATAGTCATTTTCAATTGTTCAAATGCTTGGGTAGCTACATCAGTCCATTGAAACGAGTATTTATTTAATAAAGAGGTGAGAGGGGCTGAAATACTACCATAATTTTTGACAAATCTCTGATAGTAACTAGTAAGCCCCAAAAATCCCCAAAGTTGCTTGAGTGTCTTGGGAATTGGCTAGTCCACTATTGCTTGGATTTTTTTAAGATCCACTTTCACTCCTTCATATGACAATAAATGACCCAAATATTCAACCACACCAGCCCCAAAATTACATTTATAAGGTTTGTCATACAATTGATTTTGCTCCAAAATGGAGAGTACCTGTTTCACATGTTGCAAATGGTCTGCCCAATTTTTACTGTAAATGAGGATATCATTAAAGAATACAAGAAAAAATTTCCTCAAAAATGGATTAAAAATAGTTTTCATAAAACTTTGAAAAGTAGATGGTGCATATGTTATACCAAAAGGCATAACCAAAAACTCATAATGGTCCTCATGAGTCCTGAAAGCAGTTTTGGGTATGTCTTCATGGATCTTGATTTGATGATACCTAGAACATAGATCTAACTTGGTAAAATAAAGAGAACCATTCAATTAATCTATCAAATCATCAATGATAGGAATTTTAAAATTATCTTTGATAGTGTACTTGTTGAGTTCTTTGTATTTAGGGCACAACCTCCAAGTCTCATCTTTCTTTCTCACCATGACAACTGGTGAAGAGTATTCTTTTTGGCTATGGTGAATGATTCCTGCATCCAACATAACTTATACCATTTTTTCAATTTCCCTTTTTTTGGCATAGGGATACCTACATGGTCTGATGTTGGGTGGTGTACTACCAAGAATATGTCTGATAGCATGATCATGCATGCTACTAGGTGGAAGTCCTTTTGGCATGTCTCCAAAAATAATGGAATGAAAATCAATTATTTATTATAGATAGAGAGGTGGAGATGGCTGAGTTGGCTATACTTTCATAAAAAATAAGAAAGATACAAATCTCTTAGCATCCTTATAGAGAATATTTGTCATTTGATGGGAGATAACAAGTTGCAAAGATTTAGTCTTTAATCCTCTTAGCACAAATGTCCTTTATTTAGAATGAAAATGCATGAATAATTCATGAAAATTCATATTAGCAGTACCCAAAGTTGTGAGCCACTAGACTCCCAGAACAATATCACCTCCACCCATTAGAATAACAAACATATGAGAATCCAATAAGCAGTTTCCCATGGCCAACTTAATAATATGACATTTTCATAAACAACTAACAATACCACCATCTGAAATCATAACCTAAAATTTTAGAGATAGATAAATGAAATAGTTAAAATGAGAAACCAACTTACTATGGATGATGTTGTGTGTAGTCCCAGAATCAATCAAGATAGTGACCTTCTATTTATTAATGAAACCCATCACCTTAAGAGTTTTGGGAGTACTAATACCTGATAGGGCATGATATGAAATAGTAGGTTGAGATTCTTTAGATTTCTCCTTAGGAACTGTTGCATCCACATGATGTACTTTTACATCATCTTCATCATCATTAACACCTTCAACGTAAAATAACTTCTTTTAAACAAAATTAGGGTCTTTGCTCCATTTGCTATTACAACTATAACACAACCCTTTGGCTTGTTTCTCCTCAATTTTTCATTGTGTTAATCTGGTGGGCTATGGAAATGATGGTGCTAGAAAGTTATGATCACGACCGCTAATGAATGTTTTCATTTTGTCCATCTCTCTTTATTTTATCATGCATGCCTTAGGGATAGCTTATGATGCAAATTTTGGGTTAAACATTTGAAACTCATATTGGATGCTATCTTTGAGGCCACTCAAAAATAGATCAATCAAATTTCCCTCAGTGATATCTTCCACTTGTAAAGAGAGATTTTGAAATTAATGAATATAATCCTTTGCAGTTCTTTTTTGTCACAACTTGGCTAATTGGATAAAATAATTCTCAAGGATATTATTATAATAATGTGCTATCAACTCCTCAATAAAAATAGTCCATGCAACAAGAGCACCATTCTTTTGATTTTGATCACATAACCAATGATACCAAATGAATTACTCAGGTTCTAGATACAGGGACACCACCATCAGCCTTTGAGAACTAGGGGTTGATGCAGCCCAAATAAATTTTCAATTTGGGTAATCCAAGTGAGAGGATCCTTACCATTGAACTTACACATGTCCACTTTTGGCAACATCAGGTTCATACCACCATGGGAGTTGTTGAGAGGAGCATTTGAATGCTGAAGTGGAGGGTTATTAGGATGAAATTTAAATGTGAGGGTAGCCAATTGCATAGTGATATGATGCAATTAATTATGAACCCCATTAATGTCTCCATTCATTCTTGAAACATCAGCTTGGACTGTAACAAAGTCATCATGCCTCACTAAGTATTTATGTTTATTTAAAGCTAAAAAATAATTAGATCTAAAGTTCTAGATTCCATGTCATCAACATAAGGAGTCTTAGGAGTTTTTGGTGCCCCTTTTCTTCCCTGAGTTGGAGGACCTGCCATAAAAAAACTCTAGGAGGGTTTTGACAACAAAAAATTGTAGTAGGAAATGGTACCATTACACTCATCTTGCCAAGACAAATCTAATGACTACCTTTGCACACTAGAGTAAAATTTTTAGTACCAAAAAAGTGTACCAATATAATTTAATGTTATGATCATCTCATCGAGATGAATCTAATGACTGCAAGTGTGTAAGGGGAAAAAAAATTCCAAACCTTTTTTTTTAAATATTTCTTTCAAAAAAAAGTTTCAATCATTACTGTACTAATAAAAAAATTAATTCTTCCCAGATTACAAGTTATGTTTTTTCACTTTTACTACTCCTAATAACCATGCCTCACCAGATCTAAAAAAATGCCACAAGAAACTTACTTAAATCAAAGCTATGATACCACTTGTAATGAAATTACATATATATTAGCTTAAAATGATTTTATATTTCACAAAATAAGAAAATATAAGAGATTAAAAAACAATAATTGATAGCAAAATAAAATATTTGATAATATAGCAAAGCCACTTTGAGGGGACAACCTCCACAATAGTTCACTAATAGAAAAATACTTAACATGATGAATAAGACTAACTACTACCTCCTATATATAGTCTACTTATCCAAGGTTTTTCCATAGGCTGACCTATCTAAGAATGTAGAGAAATGTAACAAGTAAATAAAATAAGTATGTAAGCCACAAGTCAGCCACACATAGCCCTAAACACATAAATTTTTAACAACAAATAACATGAGAACTTATACTCTCTCTTACCAATCTTTTGTTTAACAATTCTTGGACTTGGTGCTTGATTTCTTCATTTTCCTTTGGGATCATCCTGTAGGTAGTCTTGTTTGGAAGATTTGCTCCTGGAATCAAATCTATGTGATGGTTGATGCTTCTCAATGGTGGTAACTCATTAGGAAAATCATCTACTACAATTTCAACATACTCATTCAACATATCTTATATTTATAAAGGCAAATTAGTTATCTTAGTGCTAGTAACTATGTTTCTTGGCTTACCAATCACAACAAAGTTTACCTCTTCCTTCTTCATTTGATGTAGGAACTATTTTCCATTCATTAGTAGCACCTTATAATTCTGCTCTACAATAAAAATAGTCTCTTCTTTCAAAGTTGTTAGTGTATGCTTGATCCCATCCTTCTCAAATTTGTATGTATTCTACCTTCCATCATAAATAACCTCCATGGCAAATTGCCAAAGCCTTCCAAGAAATATATGACACACATCCATAGGCATAACATCACACACAATCTGATCTTTATATATTCCTATCTGAATTTCCAATTTACATTGGTCGCTTACTAAGAGTTTGTGTCCTTTTTATAGCCAAGAGACCTGATAAGGTGTAGGATGTAACTCCTTCAAACCTAGTTTCTCTACCATCTCAGTTGAAACAATATTGGTTGTACTCCCACTATATATGATGACCTTGAAACACTTTCCCTTGCTCTTACATGTAGTCCTAAACAAATTTTTCCTTTGTGGTGGTTCCACAATTTCCTTATTAGGCTTTAAAAAAATATTTTCATTGATTTTTGTTGGTCCTTCAACTTCTTCCTCACCTTCGGCCACATGCACACCTCTCTCATGACTGGTAGAAGTGTTCTCTGGACAATCATATGATCTATGGCTTGTATATTTGTTGCACATGAAGCATTTGCCCATGAGTCTTCCTCTTTGGTATCCTTGGTATGGCCTTCTTCCTCTTGGTGTATAGCTACCTCATGAGCTTTGTGAGTTGTTGGCCTCTTCTTGGAATGTTTGCAGCTACTTCTACCTCCTTGTGATCCTCTTCCTCTTGAAAAGGAAGTTTGTTTCCTTGAAATATTCTCATCAACTTTCAAAGCAAATTGGTATGCTTCTTCAATCGTCCTAGGTATGAGAAGGCTAATCTCATCTTAGATGACAAAATTCAAACCATTAGTATACCTTACCACCTTCTCCATATCATCTTCAGTATGTCCTGATCTTATAGCTAGCCTATAGAACTATTTAGTGTATTCCTTTATAAACATGTCCTTTAGTTTCAGATTTTGTAATTGCTTGAAAATATTAGCTTTAAATCCAAGGGCATGAATTTACCTTTCATTTTTTCTATCATTCTATCACAGCTCTTTATCTTTGGCTTTCCTTCCCTCCTTTCTTCTTTCACTCCATCCCACCACAGGGATGCATGGCTCTTCAATCTAGTGATGGCATACTTGAATTTATTGTGATCTTCTTCTATTCTTTCATACTCAAAATACTTGTCTAATGCACTGATCCAATGAATCAAGTATTCTACATTCAAGTTTCCTTCATACATTGGAACCTCCATCATTGGATTTTCTTTCACCTTCATAATGGCTCTGATTAACCTCTCTTCAACTATCTCATACTCTACCACCAAACTATCCTTTCATGGCTCTTCTTCTCCATCACTAAATTCTCCCATGTCATCACCTCTCCTTTGAGCCATTTGTAGGTCTTGCAACCTAGCTTTCAAGTTCCTAATATCTTATGTTATTATCATTTGTCCTAATGGTCTCCTTCCACCAGCTCTTCCTCTATTCCTCACTCTCATGACCATCTTGGAATCTTACCTCTCTCTAAAAAATCACATTTCTTTTCTTCCTTAAATCTTGGATTATGCATAATCCATTGGGTATGATACAAAAATGACTCACCTTCACTCTACTACAATACTAACAACACACTTACACACTCTTGAGATTCCTTCATACATTCAGGCTCATGACCAGATGTTGACTTGACCATTCATAGGATAACATTAATTTACAACATGGGATAAAATATAATGACTCATGTACCAAAAATAACCAACTTTATCACCCTAAATACAACCTACCTAAGCTATTTACACCTAATTTGATACTCTTGATTGATCAAAACACACATTCTAGGCCATAAGGCCATACTTGCTTTGTTGATGGGATCATGGGATTGTAGCCCGATTTTGACTGATTTCATCACATATCAGTCATGAAACCTTTTATGTTCCAAAAAAAAAACATGATTTGGATACCCATTTGGGATTTATGTAACATATGTGAAATTTTGATATTGTTACTTTGTATGGAATATGACTTTTGGTGATTGTGATAGACCTAATTTGGTCTCCTAAGAACCCTATTTTGGGGTTACAAAGATTTTGAGGAGGTTCTAGACCTTTTAAGTCATGTGTGAGGTGTAAATTATTATTTTTAAACTATGTAAATAAGGATCATACTTAAACTAATCCTAAACCATCATCAAACCACCATGTCCCAGTCAACCTATGCATACAAGGGCTAAAAGCAAGGTTGAGTTAGAAAGTAAACTTACCTATAAATTTTGACCTTGAAACTTTGGAAATTGGACATAAATTCTTGGAGATCTAGGATTTTAAATTTTTGAGATTTTTCACCCTATAGGTTCTTAGATTAACAAAGCACTAGTTAGGGCCTAGTCAACACACAAATGAAACTACAAAACACATCAGATGGTTTAAAGACTCCAAATATTTTTTTTAAATCATGTATTGGACCCATATAAATGTTTAAGCTATCATATATATGGAAACAATATTATACATAATGACTTTCAACTTATCCCTCACTACCCTGTCTAGTTTAATAACGTCAATAGAAAAGTATCAATAAAAAGCTTAAAATATTGTCTTCAATAAATACCATTATTTATTTCATCTCTCAAAAATCTTAATACATCTCTCTTTCATGAAAAATCTATTTATAAAATCATATCACTCAACTTGGATACTCGAATCCTATTCTTGACCTCACACAACTAACTCTAAAAATGGAGTTAACAACATACTAATCAAAACAAGATAATAACCACTTAATAACTCACCTAAATAACTTGAGATCATATATAATATAACCTCCAAATAAATTTTAGTTATGATCTATACACAATCTTTTCCTTTAGACATGTTTAGGCCTTATTCATGCTTATGAGATACATTTTATCAAATTTGAAAATTTGAATTACTTATTTTGGAGGGAAAACTAACTAATGCACCTAGACAACCTAGAATCAATAAAAAATAATGAAAACTCATTAAAAAAATGAGGATTCTCCTGCATCACTATGTAGGAAATGCTTAGATGCATGGGGAATCTTGGGTCAGCTTGGCCAATCTTATGCCATTTCAGTTTTCCTAATTTATCTAAATGCTCTCACCATTTTTTTAGTATACCTTTCCTATTTTATTTTGATACAATTGAGTATCTTATTTATCATAATTTTTTTTTCTTTTTTTACCACATTATTAGGACAAATAGAATCGATATAAAGTCCATTGGACTATGTAGGAAGCATCCACTTGTGTGGGGAATTTGGAGAAAGCTCAGCCTCCCCTTCATTTTTCTTCTATTCCCACTTTTCATCCAAGTTGCCATCTTAACATGTCATTTATCCTCTAGAGCTTAGGGGAAAATTTTCCATGAGTAATACATTAATTTCACACACACACCTAAAAGGATTCATTAATTACTTATTTTATAGTGTGTTTGTCAATGCTGATTATTTTTTTTCTTGGTGAATTTATTTGCTTTTCTTCTTTAGCAACATGATGTTTTATATTTCTTTTATTTTCATTTTTTATTTTCTTGATTCTTTGATTTCTTATTTGTTTCTTTTTTCTATTTTCACCTTTACATAGTCCACTATGATGTTAGGTTCATTATGATGGTGCTTCTTTACATGCAGTTGTACTTGAGTCCATCTATTAGCATCTGTCAACACTGTCATCATGGTTTATTATTGGTATGTTGTTTTCATTTGTCTATTGGATCTGGGGTCAATCCTTATATATAATATGACCTAGTCATCATGGAATTTCATATCATGGATCATACCATTTGGTGATACATCAAAAACCAAGTGTTATAAGTCCCAAAGTAAATGTTGTAACAAAATATCTCCTCTTCTACTATCCTAAAACTAATTGATCAATTGACTAATCAATAATTTGTCCAAATAAAAATATTTCCTACTAGGGAAACCTAGTTGGACTAATTAATGATCAAATGGACCCTTTTAGTACACATTATTATGATCAACCAAGACCACCCTCTCTGGGATCGAGTTCATCATTTAGTCTTTCTTCTAATTCCAAACCCACATGTTTTGAGCTATTTATGGCAAGTCAAAGTGTGTCACTTATTTTTGGATGTATCCTTCTCACTTCCCCCTACCTTGTGCCAACTCAATTCTATTCTTCTCAAACATTGGAAATTCAATCATGCAATCATTATCTCAACTTGGTTAATTTTATCCACAAGTTAATTTCTCTCATTCTTTATTCTTCCTTTTTTTCAAGGGCCTATCCATTTTAAATTCTCCCCTATCTGTTCCTTTGAGGGTGAACCATGGGATAATAAATCACCCTTTAATACATCAATTTTAGTTTGTCAAATCATAATTTTCAAAGGAGACGAGTAAATAAATCATTATTCAAGCATTATCAAATTTATTCTTAACAACTTTTCCTTCCTTGAAAAGACATTATTGTGCCTAGTGTCTCGTAACACCTTTTCAAATGGGGGAAAATGTAGACACTTCATTTTAATCAATTTTTTGTCTAAACTACATTTGGAATGAATTTATGTAATTACATGCAAATTTAACTAGAAATCACACTAGACATAATTTACCTACACAAACTACTAATTTAATCTAAAATCGTAATGACACATCCATGATTAGGGCAACAGATCATGTTGCATCATTAATCTTACCTATCGCATCCTTAGTCAATTCAATGTTGTACAAGTTTCTTAACAACATAATTAACTGAATACATGATTGAAAAAATAAATATTGAAAAAAATCCATTATTCTTCTAATTATTGATTAACCCCACTTAATCAAGTTTAATCATTCCTCTAATGTAAAATTCCATGAATTTGGATTTTTCTATTTTCCTAAAATCAAAATTGGATTATTACCTTATATAGGTTAATGTCACTAAAAAATTTAATGGGATAGAAGAGGAATGAAAGCAAGTTGTTACAATTCTCTTACACACTCTTCCTCCTACACCTATCTTACACATTCGAAGAGGACCTATGAATGCACTTTTCTTCCAACATGTCTTTCACAGTCCAAAAGGCTGTACATAGAATATATTACACACTCCATGTGGGTGATCATGAGTTTGAGGATTCATCCACCACCATTGATATTGATATTAAATAAATGGTTTTCAAGCATCCAAAAGGTACATAATTACAAAGGTATTTAGCCATTATAGACAATCTCATTCATGAAAAATCACTCTACAAAATTATACAAAGAACTTCAACCAATTCTCATGCCAAATTTGAGCCTAGATAAGAATTAATTGTATACAATGAGAGGTGCTTCCCACACATGGATTTAAGTATTTACAAAGATTCCTTACAAGTAGATATAAACCTCTTAAGACCACTTCTCAAGAAAATCTTTTATAGAGTATACATGTTGTTTTTGTCTTCTAAATGTGCATTTATTTCTTATTTACCACATAGTTTAGTGTTGAGATGCTAGTTATTTAAGTTCATTTTTAATTTCCTTCTCTAATGGATTGGCTATCCTCTCTTAGATTTCTATTCTACAAGTCTTTTATAGGAAAAATATGAAAAACATAGAGGTTAAACTTGACCGACCAGGTCGACTTAGTCTATAGATAGCTACAAACTAAAATTCATAAAATGAAACTAAATCAACCATGATGATCTAGTTTTATAAAAAGTAAAAAGTAAAAAAATCTAAACTAAACTAGATCAACCAGCATGATCTAGTTGATTGTAAGTGATAATATAGAAAATAGGAAAAATGACTAGCTTAACTACCATCACTCAGTTTGTTGGAAATGAAACCCTACAATATGAATGCCAAAATTAGATTTAATAGTATGGTCTAATTGATTTTATATCATATACCTATAAGTAGATAAAAATAAGATGTTGACTAGCCTACTCTAGTTGATTGTAGAAAGAAAGCATGTAAAAAGAGGACAAAATGAGGTTGTCCAACATGAACTACTTGAATATGGATCATGAATATATTTTAAAATCTTAATACAAGATTTATTAGCCTAATTTAATTGAATTTAAATGAAAAAATAGAAGTACAAGGGTTAAATTCACATCCATTTCACCAAAATGAATGCAACAAATTAATATATATCTATAACTTATTTGACTTAATAAAATATAATATTGAATAGGGTAATCAAATAATATACATTACAATAATATTCATATAAGAAACATAAGCAAATTGGATCTACTAAATCGAACCAAGGGATATCTTACCACACAACACCAAAGGAGAGGATTCATAAGCCTCCATGTAAATGACATTACGTAATAACCCTAGCTAGGTCTAATTAAATAAAATAAAAATAATCTAGTGCTAACATAAGATCTTGGCACAAAGCATATAATTAAACACAAACAAATAATCAAGGGATCATGTAGTAAATTGGGGGCCTAGATCACCTAATGTGAAAGATGGCAAGCAATGAAAAACTTATATCTATACTATGTTTAGGCATAGAACTAATATATGCAATGAGTTATACATTAAACACATATTAATTATACAATATATATCTATCTTGAATGGAATAACAAAAGTTAAGAACACTTACCTTGGGTGAACCTTTTGAGTCTCAATCTCTCCCTTGGCCAATGGTCCTTTGAAATAGGTTGTTGTGGATTGCTCAGGATCACACTATATAAATAATCTCTAGGATAAAATAATAATAATTTTAATCCAATACTTCCCACAAGACAACTAATCTTCACTCCCAATCAACCCCTAAGCAATGCCTCATTCAAATGCAAATTTAACATAACTATAAATTATAATGATGTGGAAATGAATGTTGCTATCTATTGGATTGAAATGAGCCTTGTATTTTGAGTAATGTATAATCCTTATCCCTTCTATAATTTTAGTTCAAAATATCAACCAAATAGATATATTTTATTACAAAAGGTTAAAGTTAGGCCTCAAACTAAGTTTTCCAAGTAAATTAAGTTACGTAATATGAAATTACTCTTTTATATTAGGATTAGCCTAGACTACTTAGTAGGAGATTAGGGTGTTTTATTATTTATTAATTATTTGGAAGGAGAAATTTCTAAGGATATGTGTAAATGATGTTGGATTACTTAGGGATTTGGATAAACAATACTTTTAATGGGTTTATATATTGATAGAGTTGACCATAAAAGTTATGAAACACCAATATTATGCCCACCCCTTTCTTGGTGTAGAATTTAAGGTGTGCAGTTAGAGATTTTGAAAATCGGCATGTTACTATCAAAGAGAAAGTGTTAGTAAATGATAATGTTTAAAAGTATTATGTGTATATACTAGGAAATAATATAATTAATGGTATACTTACACTTATGTCCTCCTATGTCGACCCTGGATAATGTTACCCATTGTGATCGAGTAGTATTATTTGTATTTGTATATAAATATAAAAAATAATCTTATGTTATAACATATCCATCATGTTCATCATCAACCATTTGATCATGTGTATACTACTTAACTTTATGAACCGTAGTATTGCCTAAAAACTAACACATAATAAGAGAATGTTTTTGTGTGATGAGGACACATGGAGGATTTTGTAACACTAGTCTAGGATGTGCTAGAGTATATAATGGATGTCATGAATCTTGAATAACTCTTTGATGTAATGAGTGTTGAAGTAGTGATTATCTAGGAAAATATATTAGCTTCTTATAAACTATCTAAGTGGAATTATTATTAGTATTTAGAAAAATTGAGTGTGATGGTGGAGGTGGTGAATGAGGAATAATATCCCATTAAATAGGATATTCATAAGGAATATATGAAATTTTAACCACCTTACTTCCATGAATATACTTAACACATGTGTGTACTAAATATGGTTTTGCACAACTCTTATATATCCAAATATTTCTTAACAACATGTAATTTTCTTTTGTATTTAATAAAACTAATAAAAAATTAGCTATTATATTAGGACCTAGTTGACGTGGTGATCCTCTAAATAAGATTCATTTTCCTTCCATCTAATCCCTTAACAATCTTTTTTGTATCCATACAATCTAATGACGTATATCCAAGACTAGTAATGAGTGTCATGGAGAACATATTTTTTCTTTAAAAACTATATATCATGATAATTTTTATAGGTTTTGGATCAATGTATGTTCATACAAGCAATATCTCATCAAGTTATTCATTTTCAACAATATTTAATGATTATCAAATGTGATAGTAGGTTTGTGCATATGAAAAAACTGAAGTATACCAATAATGTAATATAAAGGATGATATTCTTTAGTTATATAAATGTAATAAGTTAGAGGGGGATGTAACATTTATCCACTTTAGGATTCATAATAATCTCTTATTCTTCATTATTTGTAAATGGATCAAAAAATGATTTGAATTATAATTTTCATTAGGTTGTAGATTTGAATAATCTATAGATACATTAAGATAAATTCTATTGTCATCTATCAAATTTTGTATCTTAAATATGAAAATATTTCATCTATTAATTGAATGTATTGTGCATCTATGATAATCACAAAGAGAATTACTGTTGGATCCCTTAGATTGATGCTTATTCATATCATCCTATTTTTTAGGAGGTAGAGATATAATATTACATTCACGTAAATTATATAATATCATATGAGAAGGTTATAATAAGTGTTGAAATTTCCTTGTTATAGGAGCTTAAGGAACAAGCCAATTAGCTGGCTATGATACTATATTGATTGTTAATTTTACATCATTCTTATTATCACTTAATTTTGATGTGAAATATGGTTTGCTTAGAAACTTTGCGCCAAATGTGGTTGTAGGGCTAGACCCATAATTTATATTATTCATTTTACAAATTATTACTTTACTATCATTAGCTGTGTGACATAGGTCATCAAATGATTAAAATCACTTAAACATAATATAATCATGTAGAGGAAGAAACACACTTTTCTTGAGTATATTTTAAAAATCCTTATATTCCATTATATATTTCATCTTGGAGAGAAGTTTTTTTTAACATAACAAAAAATATATCTTCTCACTAATTCTGAATTAAATGTGTGTTAGATATTGATCCTCTAAAGGGTTGAAGGTATGATCTAACTAGAAAGAGAGATCATACAATCATGTAGGGAAGATACATTAAGACATCATGGAAACAACTTAGTTAATAACGTATCATTGCATGCATAATCCAAAAATTCTATGTGAAAGGAAAAAATATGGTGTTCTTGATCACTCTTACCATCATACAATGTAAGCTTAGGTTACACAGAACTTATGTGTAAAGGATAAAATGAGATCTGAAGATTGATTTCATTATGTAACAAAACATAAGAATTAGTGGTGTGGTCTACTCTAGGATGAATTTTATTAACTATCAAATCTTATTTTGTAGACTAATTAGTGTTTGCACAAGAGATTCATCAACAATCATAAAAACTAGTGTAGCAACGAATCCTGTGATGTGAGTAGTAACTATATGATGTATTATAGTATGATTTGTAGGTATATTCATAGTAATCTAAGGAAAAAATTGTATTCTCCCACAGCTTGGGTAGGCATCACATGTGTACCAAGAGGTGTAGATGTAGGAATAGTAGTAATAGTAGCATTCTAAAGAACTATTTTAAAATTATTAGCTCTAAAAGGTGTATCGGAACTAGGAGAACCTCATGTTATTTATTTGCAAATAGGACAACATTAACATATTTTTAAATTTCATCTCTTATTACGTGTAATAATGCATCACACAAGTGTGGATCCATTTGAAGATATTCTTTTAATTTTTATCTATCGAGATCATCAAATATACCATTAACATTAGTTGTGTTTTACATTATGATTAAGGGTTAAGTAAGGAGTAAACATAAAAATTATATATAAATATAAAAAATTGAAACTCTAGGAAAATATAAGTAAAACCTAAGGAACCTAAGGTTTTTTTATTCTCAAGACAATGGAATTGGTTCACTAATATGTTTAATCTATTTGGAAAATATTTCTAATTAGACTTGTACAACAATTTTTAAAATTAATGTTTATGATCATACTCCATAAACCATCATCAAGTTGAAAGAATAATATACTATTCTATCATATTGATGATGGTTCATTTAACATGATCCAAAACATTAATTTTCAAAATTTTACATGGTTATTCCAAAAATTATTTGTCAATTACTTCATGGACTATGCAATTACTATCTATTTGAATGTTTTATCTATTTATTTCTTAATGTAACTTTAATGCCTCATAAAATACTAAAAATTCAAATTGCATAGGATGTCATATTCACATACAAATCTAACTATAAGTAGTATAGATTTACCAATTAATTACAACTTACTATTTATGTAAATACTAAAGGGATTGGGTACTTGTGTTTTTATAGAATATGCAGGTCTATCATAGGGTATGGTCATAAAAAAATATGGAAAAAGGGTCTAAAAATGCTTGGAACTTGAGCCATAGTTGTTGCACATGTCGGGATAGATTCACAGTTTTTAGGCACTTCTAGTAGTGTGAAATTGTGTAATAGAGTATGAAACCAACTATGATGACTACCCTAATTCAGTGAATATTTTGATCACTATGCCTATGTCTTATAGTATATAATGTCTATTAATATACCTCTAATATATTGCCAATGTCACTATTTTCCTCCTCTTTGACATGAAAACATATATTTTTGAAATGTAAGATGAAATCACTGAGAATCAGTAAAGAATGTAAAATAGATTAGTTGAGATAAACCTGACCACCATTATGGATAAGTGATTATTATGTATCTAATATTATGAAGAGTGAAATCAAATTGAGTGAAGTAATCCCACCTTAAATAATGTGTGAAATCCATGTAATAATAGCATGTAGTGCAATCTTTTGGATCAATTTCAACACTTGACAACCTTTAATTTTACCTTTCAATGGCATTTAGACTTAGCTCAAACTTTTTTACTTTGAAATTTTTTGAACATGAAAAATTTAAGATAGATCCTCTCAATGTGTAGAGTGATTTTTCGTGATATATAAATAGGTGGTAGATATGATTAAGATTAGGTTTGACATGTTTGTATAGTTAACTCTTTGGATAATTTCATCTAAATAGACATGTGAGACATATAGGATGATCCATATGAATAATTTGGATTTGTAAAAATTAATTTTTAAGGGCGTACTAACAAATACGACCATGTGTATAGATCCATAGTGTGGCAATATCTAAATAGGGTGACCATTACATATAATAGGAATAGTGATTCTTAGATCAAGAAACAATATGAAAGTGATATTAATTTATTCAAGTAGAGACTATGAAAATTCTTGTAATAGTAATGATAATTTCGTAAGGTTAGGAAATGTATGGATTATTGGCTAAAGAATGAAGTGAACAAGATTCTTGTATATATGCATAAATCTAATATACTAAATATTGATCGCAAATAACATTTCAAGTATGTAATACTAATTATGAGTGTCTACAACCACTATTAGGATGTATTTTATCCTCTGATTAAATCAATAAAATGTAAGAAACTAATATAAAATTAAACATAGTTTTTGACTAAAATGAATGTGTATTTCAAAGTATGAAATGTAGAATAATAAAATTTACAATTTCACACATGAAAGATTACACTTCTTGTTATAACCCATGACCAAATTATAAACTCATAAAACATCAATTTACACATTTGAAATGCCCCTTGTGAAAAACATGCACACCCCAGGAATATAATATAATATAGATTCATTGAATCAACATGAATGTAATTTCTATAAGTTACATTACCAACAATATCACAAGGTGTAGAGGCACAATACAAAGCTACACATTTTGAGTTTTTAAAAAGGATCCATATGAAGACCAGCTTCACTTATTTATATACTAGTTGGAGAAATGTCACTTACATCAAAAGGAAATATTCTCTAACTAATTCAATCCTATCTAAAATAAATTGGCATAAAATTAATGTATAACATGAAATCATTCATGATGATTATGTATTAGTGACTACCTTGAATGAGACAAATTTCTATGTTTAGGATTATTTGGTCTCCAGCCTCATTCACATAATGCTTTCACTCCTTATAGATGAAATGTTGACAAAGAATTTTACCTTGCCATCGATTTCGGTATTGATCGCATAGATTCATAAAGTAAAAGGCTAAATTATAAATAAAATTTCACTTATTCAAAATTAATTGTTATATTTTAATAAATGAATGAGTGAAATCACATATCACACTTCCTTTGTTGTTTATGATCATTTTACTCCTTCATTGAAGATGACCTACCTTATAACCCCATTCAAACAAATAATTCATTTATTTTCATTGGATTCATAATATCTAAAATGAACGAGCCATAACACAACAAGTTTCCTTAGAAAATTCCTCAATATCACCCTTAAGGATTAATATCCTCTCATGTGTAAGCTTTGACCTATTAAAGTGACAAAAAGCCACCAAGGATTCCTTATTAGGATTTTATTCATAACAAATTAAGGCACCTTCATTTACTCATATATTTGAACATGACATCTTCGCATTGAATTCTTTCCTTGGATATTCAGACATAAGTTTCTTTCAAATTAGTAACAAATAAATACCAATTAAGGCACCTTTCTTCCCTTTCTCTTTCTCATCACTTGGCATACTTATTCATCTCTATTATCTCATATCATCAAATCAAATTTACCCAATAATTTCAGATTTATACATAGCTGAAATTATAGTGAGGAAATCATTCCACTTTTATGGCCATATGCTCACCTTATTATGAAGCCATCTCATACGTCTTGTCCCCCATCACTAAATTATTTTGATCTACGTGCATCCAATAGAATGTTGACCTCAATTAATTATATTTCATCTCTCCCTATGTTAAATCATAATTAGTGTATCATTTAAAATAATTCATTTATCAGCAGTGAGGGTTGTAATCCTCACATATTTTTCTTGTTGAGTAGGATGGTTGGGATGCTCCTCCTCCTCATTTCCATTTATATATTTTGGGGGCATCATCTATAGGTTGGACATACATGATAGACAAGTTCCCAAAACTCTTTTTAGCCATTTCTCCTACTTGATCACAAGAAGATGACAAGGACATTGCTCAAGCTTCTGGTTAGGAGCCAATTCCAAATGACAATGAGTTGATAAGCTTGGGATAGGGTCCAGATGATATGGATCCTCTGCCTTCTAACCTTTCTCTGGCAGCTTAATGTTCTCTTTTATGATATTTTAATGATTTATTTCTAAATAGGGCCTAGTGTTATTTTTGCTTTTCCTATTTCATATTCCTAAGCTTAAGCTAAGCTGGCATTGAGACATTCTTCCATACAACCTATTTTTTTAATAATTTATTTGCACATTTAATATTTTATTAATATATAAATATATTTCACAAAAAACTCATTTATTATATTTAATACCTTACCACTTTAATAATTGATGCCACTCTTTTTTCATTTTACCATAGCTTATATCTAATGCATTTAGATATTCACACATCTATCTCGTAATGTGTAAATAGATCCACAAATGCTGATTCTATATGCCAACACACTAGAGAAATATCTCTTGAATGTGAATTACCTCCAAAGAAATGGGCACTAGTTGCATTTTCAAATTGTCCTCTACTTAAGCTTCTCAGCAAAGAGAGATAGAAATTCCAAATTGGGAGTTTGATGAGTTTGAGTGAATAGAGACTCATAGACATAAAAGGTCTAAAAACACTTATATTTTAAAAATATTTTCTGATATCAAAAGGATAATGACCCTGTTGATAATTGAATGTAATTTGATGATGAAATTTGCATCCCTGGTGAGATTTGTAACAATTGATTGTAATCTTATCTTTGCATTTATGAATTATAAATCAAATTTTCTGTACAAATGTTTTCTAAAAAGGTCTCATTATAATTCCTTAATATCAAGGCATATAAATTTGATGTTACATATTCTTATCTTTTTTTTATTTACATAATTCCTTCCTGTATGTGTATATAAATTCTTAAACAAACATAGTGGATATCAATAATTGTTCATTATATACACCATCTATTTTTTACTCTATGAATAAAAAACTAATTTATCTAAATAATCTATTTTTCATATTTTTCAATTTACTTGAATTAACTTTGATTTTAATATATGTGCTTTATTAAAGGTACATTTAGATATGATTGTAATGATGTTGAATCACTTTTTTTTTTAATATCATTATATCTCTTATTCACTTATATAACTAATACCCCTACTCACACATTCACTTATATGACTAATACCCTTGCTCACACATTATAAATTTTGTTATCCACATCTAATCATAATTTACTTGAAACATCTCATGACATTCAAGTCCTAAAAAAATATGTGATATAGTTTGGGACCTTTGTTATCCTTAGATGTTTATTATTAGGGCCCTAAAATGCTTGTACAATTTTGGGAACAATAATAAGTATGATGCATGTCTAATAGGTAGTGCATTGAATGCAATTTTTAATATTATATGACTTTTCATGCTACAATGAATGTGGAGTAGTGAAATAAATATTTCATATATGCTTGAGTTCTACTCCAAATCTTAAGATTATTATTTTGATATTTTTACAATATCTTTTATATGTGTGTTTTATATGTTCATTTATTGTTCGATATTTATTAATACAGTTATTTATCTATAAACTTGTCTCACTCAAATTAAATCCTTGTTGGCATGCAAGACAATATTCAACAAATATGAAAGGCCAAAAAATTATAAACACATAACATGAGAAATCCAAGACAAAATTAGAAAGATCCATCATAAAATGATAAACTACACAATTTTAAAACACTAGAACCATAAAATATACAATTCTTAAAATCCCAAAATTTTCAGAAAATATGAAAGGGAGAGGAAGGGGGAAGAGAGGGGAGTGGGAAGGAAGAAGGCAAAAAAAACATCAAGAAACATAGTGTAAACATGATAATAATAATTGATAATTGAAAAATGCAAATGTACCCTGAAATAATGCAATAGTATCATTAACAAGGGCACAAAGTGCCAAGTCCCTATGAAAATGAGATCAGTTTTGAAGCAAAAAAATTTAATCAATCTATACAAAATTGATCTCGTTAGAATCAGCTAAAGCATGTAGTGGTTACTGTATGATCAAATTTTGAAGCTTTATAAACAATAATAAAAATAAATAAAATTATTTTAATTAAATCCAACCTATTTCCATTATAAATGTTGTTTCATATTAAATCTAATTCACTCTCACCATAAGCACTCCAACTTCACTAGATAATAGTCTAGCTAACAATACCCAATCCTTATCAAGAAATGAAACACTAATGGTAGAAAAACATTGAGAATGAGGGAATTTTAATTTTCTAGAAAAATATTTTGACTAAAGCCATGAAAAGGCCAATGAATAATTTTTGCAATAGAAATCTATCTAAAACTCTTTACTAAGACTTGATGTTATGCTATTTGAAAATCAAAATTCAATTATGTATGCAAATGCCACTGTCTAAGTTGAAATTAAACAAGGATGAGGATTGAACTTAGTTGAGAATGAACTCCAAAAGTTTAGTATGAAAAAAAAAAAGGCTCCGTAATAAGTAAGTCTTTTAGAATCCTTAATTGAATAATAGAAAGCCACCAAGATAACAGGTATTATGCATCTGAAATTCATCTTGTTTGATGCAGAGGTTATGGACAAACAAGTAATTTTACAAAAGAAATTTACATCAGGAACAAATCAATTCAAAAAATCATTTTATAGGTGGTGTAATCTTAAGAAAATATGATGATAAGATTTATACAAACCATGCCAAGATGAATTTTGATTTCATTCCAGATAAGTGAAAATAACAATAAGAAGGCTTCTTCATTTTCTAAATTAAGTGTGAACAAGATTATCCATATACCATCCTTGAATCTAAAAACCTATAGGAATCTGAAAAGTTGACTATGTTTGTTTTTTCAAGTTCATAGACTCCTAACCAACTCAAGTGAAAGAACGCTAGACATTCTTTGGTAAGTTATTATGATTTTCCTTCTAGATGTCCTAATGGTGAAAGTAATTTAAATTATTTCATATTTAAGGCTAGGTTTGTATAACCAATAACGTAGCCTTTAGGGAAACCTTAGCTTCATGTCACCAAAATGATAAAAAATAGTTCATTTATCAAAAACAATGTCACATCTTTCTCAAGTTATTACCATGTAATACATTAGCTAGCCTTACATGTTTTGAATGTGATTAGAAATTGGCTTTCCATTTGACATGTGGCTTGTATTGCTTTCCACATTTCAGGGTATATATAGACAATGCAAGGTTCATGTAAATGGAAAAAACCATAGAGATATATCAAATGATTATATAACAACTAATGGATATATCATCTAGCACAAATATAATTGTAACCAAACATCATCTAATGTATAAAAGTATAAGCTACCACTAGGACTCCAAGTTTTGCCCATAATAGACCACTTTCATCTTCTCCAAGACAAAAATAAGTCATACACAGAATTCTACACTCTCTCAAAAGACTATGGACCTATTATGAATCTCAATTTTGGTATTTGCTCAGTTTAAATAAAAAATTAAAAGATTAGAACTACTTTTTCCAGGATTGAATGACAAGGGCAAACTATGGCCATGTTGGGAAACCTCTTGTAGGAAGATTTAGTTGTCCAATCATCAACATTTCCAAGGTTGCAACTGATTCTCATTGGTTGCTTGTTGGGTCAAGGAAAACCCAACCCCTCATTGTTCTTGTACACTCCAATAGGATCCCAACTTTAGAAAATATGTAATCCCCAGTGTAGTTAATGAGATGGTCTTGTAATCCATTGGAAGCTATGATGGTGAGAGAAGAATGATAGTTACAAAATGTGGCATGTAATCCAAGAAACAGAGCAAAAACCCAAAGATATCATCATAATTAAACTAGAGCATACCCATCATAGAAAAACTCATCTATACTTGGAATCAAATGAAAGAAACAAAAATATCTTTGCCAAATAAATTTATACGGTGTACCCAATTAGAGATTAAAAAATGCTTATAACCAGCTATTATTTAGTACATATAGAAAAAACATTTATAATAATTTTGTAGGGTTTGACAATATGGCCAAACAGTCCTAAAATATGCATGTGGGTTCATGGATTACATGATACTCTGTAGAAATTCCTGTTTACAGAGAGGCTTCAAATGACCATTTTCATATAAAAAGATTCTGATACAATATAAAAATTTCACCATAATCAACTAGATTGGAAAGTTGAAAATGCATACCCATATTTACCAAATTAAAAGTCTTTGATAATCATACAGATAACCTATAATACACACACTTTAGTTCCAAATTCAAATTCATGAAAAGTATAAGAAATAGGAAAAGAGTTAAATATTTATAAAAAGTCACATAATAGTTCCATTAACCTTTATGAAAGAATATTAATATTTTTGTTGAATAATATATTATAACAGCCATAAAAGCACCATATAATCACCATTATGCTAGATTTCAAAATCCCTTTGAATTGGCTGAAAATCATTTTGAAGACTGCACTCATCAATACCCCATGCAAGCCCACCCATAAAAATCCCCTTTCCATTATGCTTTGATGGATTTCCATTACCAATTCCAAAGAGCTTATTTTGACACGCGAGGAATATGATAGTGAAGGTGAACTGATGTAAAATTAATTTGTGAACCATTTATTAAAGTGATGTGTGTTGACTACAGAAAGAAACCCGACCTGCACAACATTACAATTCCAACAAACTGGTTCAGAGATAGTACACAACCAATACAAGAAAAACCCACCTTTCCAATAGAAATATGGGAGCATTAGTGTAAATGGCTCAACAACATGAGAGAAGGTTAAATGTGAATATCTACCCAAATAAATGTGTAATGTTTTCTATATGTTGCTATGCAGTGTGATAAATGTCAAGCACCAATACACCTAACCATTGTTAGCCACACAAATGACACCCCACCATTGTTAAGCTCCAAATCCTTCCAAGAATTTATCAGATCCATCATCTCCTCGAGAAAGTGCTGGGAAAATGGCAATGAGGAGTCATTTGACAGGGACTATAGACTCAAAATACCGGCATTCCATGGAAGGATTGTAATGGAGTGGAAACATAGGGCAAATGAAGCAACCACAACAGTATAAGCCTCAGAGAAATTTAAAGGTGTTCTGGGTGAAACTATTGGCTGAGACATTTTGAGAAATTTTAAAGCAGGTTGTGCATGTAACCCTAGATCTAGTATTGTTGTAGGGAAGGACAAATGTCGAAGGAAAAATAAAAAAGTCAAATGCCTGAAGAAGGACCCTAAATTGAGTGAAAAATGCCAATTGTTCTAGGAAGGGCAAAAAATCTTCCCTGATTTGTAATGCTGGTTTGTGTGAAATTGGGCAACAACATGCCAAATATTATGCATCAATTAGGGACTTTGATAAAATATGCACAAATGAAAAAAATGAAAATAGGGTTTCAATATTGTTTCAAATCAAACCCAGCAAAGAGCAGAGCCATACATGGATAGGGTTAGCACTACCTTTTGCAAGTTGGGAACCAAATCAGGGGAAAAAATTCCAGGGACATGAAAATATTGCAATAAAGAATAATCACAAACTGGGTTTACCTTTGTAAAATGTAGAACTGAACTGAAGTCATGTCTTTTTCCACTGAGCAATAAAAGCTTCAGAATAGGCACTCCATACTGCTTGCCATGCTTTAAGCTTGTCATGTTTTTTAACCCTGCCATGCATGACTCCCATCTGGAATGTTGAAAAGCGGTGCACCGCCCTTCTAGCCATTAATGACTGTTACCCTAAAATAATGCCAAAATTACACATTACCTTGATCTATGAGAAGCCGGTAATAACATGAAATTTTCTCAGCCAATCAACATCTGATAAAATAAAATATTATATTGAACAGGGTAACCGATATGCACTTCGTTCTTGCAAAATTTTCGCCTATTATTCAGCAGAGAAAACAATGCATTGTCATTCGTCAATGCAACAGGGAATAATAATGAGTTAAGATTAAATGAAGACAATAGTCCCCCTTCGGGACTAATAACTAATGCCCTCTACCAAATTAAGCGTCTACAACCAGATATGTATAGTTTCTAATAATATTTAACAGTGGGGGTTATAATTAAAAATAATAATAATGAAAAAGGGAACACGCAATGACAGTAGCAGACTTTATTTCAAAGATGAATCCATCGCTATCAACTCCAGAAGAATGTTGGTTGAATCTTCTACTTTCCGACCATGCGATAAGGCCCACCCGGGGCTACATCTTCCACGTTGAACTGCAGTATCCAGTGGATAGAGGATTGCTATATAGAATGTTCCCTCTACACTCTCTTCTTGTGCTACTACTTACTCCAAAGCAGGGAAGGGTTAGACCATAAGGAAGAGAAGAAGAAGTTCCACTTCCAGAGCGTTGGTGGCCGGGTTCTACATACTCCAAAGCATATATGTGACATTTACCATCTAAAGGCCAGCGTCCCAATGTCCCAAGTTTATCCCCATCACGGGGCTGGTACCACCCTCGTTCGTCTTACCCCACAGATGTTCACTGTTTGGAAGAAAGCCTTGTTTTTCAGCGGCACCGGGTTTACAGTCTTTGATTCATCCGGCAACCTCATCTTGAGGGTTGAAAATTATACGCCCACTGTCAAACGCCAAATGATTCTCATGGATGCTGCCGGAAAACCTCTTCTCCTACTACGCCGCAAGGTATGCTCATTCCTGTTTTCATCTGTACTTCATTTCTCTTGACACTTAGGTTTTCAATAGTCGTTTATGCGAACAGGTTATGAGTATTCATCACAGATGGGATGGCTTCATCTACAACGAAAATGATGGATCCCGCAAATTGAGGGTGTTTAGCATCCATAGATCATCCATTATATCTCCAAACACCTCTGTGGACGTGTTTACGAGTTGTTCTTACGCAGACTTTTTGAGAAGGCACTGGGATTATCGGATCGAGGGCTCCTTCGGGGAACGCTCCTGTGCGATTTATAACCGCTCACGCACCATGGTGGCACAGGTAAATTGGATGTTTTATTAGAGTGAGAAGGTGCAGAAATGTGGTTTCAAATCAAATACTTACAATTGGGGCCGTTGTATGCAGGTGAAAAGAAAACGTGGCGGCTGTGATACGCTGCTGGAAAAGGACGTGTTTACTCTGGTGGTGTATCCTGGTTTTGATCCTGCTTTGATTATGAGTTGGATTGTGGTTGTTGATCGTATTGACAAGGAGCATCTCCGTCTTTTAGTACAGGCGGCGCTCCGCTGCACTTTCAGATCATATCGGTTAATTAAGATGGTTGATATGGAAGAAAAGGGAGAAAGCACCGGCAACAAAGCAAGGGTGAAGGGAAAGTCTCCTCAAAATAAACATTTTGGCGTGGAGCGATGAATGCCATTGCCAACATAGTTGACATGGACACCCCCAACTTGAAGGTTGTATGTTAAGAAGATTGTATGTTGTTTATGTTGTTGTTAAATTTATTATTATTTTTTTTTCATAAGAAGTTTGTTGTTTGAAAGTAAGAATTGATATATCTAAAAGTATTTGTATGTGAAAATTTTAATTTGATATTTTTTATTAAAATATAAGTATTACATAATAAACAAAGTTAAAATATTTCTGATCATTATATCGAAGGAAGGTTTATAAATATCTATCGAAATCTCTTTAAAGATAAATGTATTTTTCTTGAATATTGTAGTAGATAATATATTAAATACAGAATATTTTTTACTTCTAGTTTCTAAAAAATCAATTTTTATATTTGTTTATTTTGTGAGAGGTCATGACCAAATATCATATAGAGTTTATAAGAGTAAACATGAAAATAAGTTAAAAAGACCCCCAAAAAAGATGCCATCTACTTCATTTAATTGGGAATTGGAATTCAATCTTCATAGAAGCATGGATAAAATTAAAAATAATGAAGAAGTTTTCATTTCAAAGATTGTTTTGGATTAAAACTTCAAATAAGATCTATTAATCTCTTCATAAATATCTTTGTTGAGTTCTTGTTTAATCGGCTAAGTACGGTTAATGAAAAACTCAAATGGAAGAAGTCTTTTTATAATGATATCTAACATAAGGAGGTGAGCCATAACTCTAATCTATTAATCTCTTCATAAATATCTTTGTTGAGTTCTTTGTAATAGTTGTTGATTTTTGAAATTAAGAATTGGGATTTTTGAAATTAAGAATTGAGATTTTTAAAATTATTTGTATGTCAAAACTTTAATCTGAACGTTCTCATTAAAGTTGAAGTACTTTAAAATAAACAAAGTTAAAAAATCTTTGATTCTCATATTGAATGAAGTTTCTCAAGTATTCATTAATGTTTTTTAAAGATAATGGTATTTTCTTCAAATCTCTTAGTAAATATGATACCTAACAGGGGTTCTTTACTTCTAGTTTCTTAAATATATAATTTTCATATATTCTCATTTTGTAAGAGGTTATGGCCAAATGTCATATAGAGTTTATGAGAGTATACATGAAACTAAAAAATCTTTAAGTAAAATGACAACATCTTCTTTATTTATTTGAGAACTAAAATTCAATTCTCATATAAATTTTTAAGATTAATCTATGTAGCTTTTAAATAATATTGATTAATTTTATTAAAAATATCTTTCTTGATTTTTTATTTACTCAGCTCAATAATATTAATTAAAAATTAAAAAAAAGGAAGTCTTTCTATATATGAGAACCCTAACCTCTAACCTCTTAACAAAATTTACTCCTTTTCTTAATAAATTGAAGGTGGTAAGTTGTATAAAATACTTATAAGTAAAAATGTGCCGTACTTTAAAGCTTATACAATATGGTAAAGATATATAAAACTAAAAAGATAGAAGGAAATTCCTCAAAGTCTACAAGAATAATTGACGTGAGAATAGTTATTTAAATTCAAATATTGTTTTACAACATTGAAATGAAAACCCTTACGTACATTCCAAACCATTTTACTATCTTAATAAGTGAATTTTCTAAAACCAGTTTTTCTTTTTAAAAATTTCAAACAGAATTTTATAAAATGGTCTGTAGATTTGTTCATCGACGTTTGGAAACGCTTTGTTAATGCAATTTACAATGTCGACCAATAAATCTAGATTCTTCTGATATGGTCTGTAAAAAGACACCTATCTATATTCTGTATTTATTTGGAGGAGAACATTTTTGTTTTGTTTCTGTTTTAGGGAGGTAGCTATGTAGAGAGGTAGTGCGGGAGAATATGGATGAGCAGTACGAACATTGTGGCAGTGGATTGTGGAACTAGAGATTCGTTTACCACCTACTTAACGACAGTAACATTCATACATTTTACTGTCGTTGCACCAGAGCAGCCATATTATTCCACATATCGTCCTTGCCGTTGAAAACGAAATATTTAAAGGAAGTCACTTTCCGATTCAAATTCTGTGTGGGTGGGATAAGATATGAGAAATCCAAAAGAAAATGATGTTTGGAAGTGAGAAATGTATAGTCTGCAGTTGAGACACGCAACAGCGTCGAGAAATGTATTTATTTGGAATTGGTTTTTGTGGGAAAGGTCATTAGAACAGGATGGGTTATGGTCGGAAAGCTTGAGGCAGATGTCGGACCGCCATCTCCAACTTTTAACCTCAAAATAGTGCGAGTGACGCATAAAAGTTCAGGGAATAGTAAACTTGAAATAATTAAAGTGGTGTAGTGCGCTTTATTAGCAGGTCGGATCTGAAATGAGGGTACAATTATGCATATATTGCTTCCATTAAAATTTCTGAACCAAATCCTTAGTTTATAAGGCAACGTGACAAGTCGTGTAAGGAAAACCAACTCTC
>JARHVA010005555.1:170000-177500 GCA_037957365.1 Torreya grandis
ATAAGGTGGTGATGAAGCTGAGGAAGACACATATCATGACCAAAAAATTTAGAAAGAATAATAACATCAATAACGACCACCATAAATGGAAAAAAGGATGGTTCAAGTTTTATAAGGAAGAAATGAAGGAATCAAAGTTGATGTTCTAGATTATGGAGGTAATTTTAAACCAAAGGAGTTGATAGATTTGATGAATAGCACAAATAAGTTCTTCTAGTGGAAGACAATGAGAGAAGACAAGGAAGTAAAGTTTGCATGCATGAAACTGAAAGGTCATGCAATGATTTGGTGGGATCACCTACAAAAAGAGAGATAGAGAAAAGGTAAAAACAAGATTAATTCATGGAAAAAGATGAATAAAAATTTGAGGGAGAAATTTCTTCCTATGGATTATGCATAAACCATATACATAAGATTTTAGAATTTGAGAAAAAAAATCAAATTATACAAGAGTATACAGATGAGTTTTATAAGATTTCCATATGAGTGGAACATAATGAAACAGAAGAGCAGATGGATACAAGCTATGTAAATGGTTTAAAATTTACTATTTAAGATTAATTGAGCATGCATAAAATACTTTACATGGAGGAGGCATATAATTTAGCTTTGAAGGTAGAAGAAAAACAAAATAGATAGAATTTTAGAAGAACATATCTTGGTCCAAGAAGAGGTGGATCCCCTCTAATAAGGGGATAAGGTGGGTTTAATACCACCAGAGGTGTGTCTAATATCAATAGAGGTGAATCATCATGTGTGCATAAAGGCAAGATGAGAATAGATAAGTGTTTCAATACTAATAAATAGGAATAGGGTTTCAGAGAGGATGAGGTTACGGTGGTGTTAGAGGATGGTTTCTGAATCAACACAGATCTTATTTCTGCTATATATGTGGAGAAGGGCACATAACATTTGAGTGTCTAAACTATTAAGATCAAGAAAGGAGGCAACACGATCACACAAGAGTAATTTTAGTTGAGGTTAAAATGGAATAGTAAAATACCAAAGTTACACTAGTAGATGTTGGAGAGATTCTCATGATGAGAAGAACGATGATTGTTCCAAAGAAGGAACAAATGTAGAGTAATGAGGGTGGTGATGCATGGTTGTGATATACTTTTTTTGAACAAGATGTACTTCGGGTGGAAATATATGCAAAGTAATTATAGATGGTGGTAGTTGTGAAAATATGGTTTCTAAAGTAATGACAGAGAAACTACATTTGAAATATGAAAATTATCATAATCTTTATCAGATTTCATGGTTTAAGAAAGTGAATGAGGCTATAGTAGATAAAAGGTGCTTAATCAAGTTTTCTATAAGAAAAACTTATAATGATAAAATATGGTGTGATGTTATTCTGATGGATGCATGGAATGTGTTATTGGGGAGGCCATGGCAATTTAAGAGGAAAGTAATTCATGATGGAGCAAAGAACATGAACACTTTTTTGAAAGGTGATACAAAGGTAGTTTTATTACCTCTTAAAGAGGAAAAGAAGATAGAAAGCATGCTCTCTACTAAATAATTTATCCAAGATATAAAGGTGGTAGGTTTTTATTATGTATTAGTATTAAAGAATCAAGACACATAAATATTTCAAATGGCAATATAAATAGCAAGACTATTGAAAGAATATGTAGATGTTATGTCTGATGACTTACCAGATGGTTTACTATTGAATAAAGATATTAAACATCACATTTAATTGATTTTAGGATGAGTTCTACCTAATCAAATAGTTTATAGGATGTGTCCAATAGAACATGTAGAATTAAATAAACAAGTTACTGAATTGCCAATAAAGAAGATGATAAGGGAAACTATGAGTCCATGTGTAATACCAGCATTGCTAACTCTAAAGAAAGATGGAGGATGAAGAATGTGTGTGGATAGTAGAGTAATTGATAAAATTATAATCAAGTAAATATTTCCTATACCTCATTTAGATGATATAATAGATGTGCTTACATGAGAAAAATATTTTACCAAGATTGATCAAAGGAGTGGTTATTCTTAGATTCAATTTTACGAAGGATATGAATGGAAAATTGCAATCAAGACTAGGGATGACTTATATGAGTAGATGGTGATGCCATTCGGATTATATAATGCACCTAGCACATTTATGAGGATGATGAATATAGTACTACAAGAATATATTGGTAAGTTTGTGGTTTTTTTAATGATATTTTGATATTCAGTAAGACTGTAGAATAACATGTACAAAATTTAAGAATGGTACTAGATTTGTTAAGAAATGATAAGTTGTATACAAATTTAAATAAGTGTATGTTTATGCATAATAGTTTAGAATTTTAAGGATTTATAGATTCAATAGATGGTGTGAGAATAGATGAAGAAAAGATAAAGCCAATTGTTGAGTGGGCTATTCTGAAAATCATTACAAAGGTAAGAAGTTTCCATGGTTTAATGAGTTTTTACAAAAAAAATTATTAAAAAATTTAGTATTGACTAGAGAAACCACAGAAAGCTTTGAATTTTTTAAGAAGAAGATTATATAAAGACCAATTTTATCGTTACTAGATTTTAATAAAGTGTTTCAGGTTGATTGTGATACGTCATTTGTGGGAATCGATGTTGTGTTAAGTAAAAAAGGAAAGCCAATGGCATATTTTAGTGAAAAATTGAATGAGGTCAGAATAAAGTATTCTACCTATGATGTTGAACTTTATGCAATTATACAAGCATTAAGACATTGGAGGCATTACTTGGTACCTAAGGAGTTTATCTTACTTATATATCATGAGGATTTGAATTATGTGAATACATAAAAGAAGTTGAATAGTAGGCATGAAAAGTGGGTATATTTCCTACAGGGGTATACTTTTATGTTAAAACATAAATCAGTAAAATAAAATCAGGTAGTTGATGCATTGAGAAGGACAGTAGCATTATTAACTACTATGGTGAGTGAGATAGTTTGATTTAAATCTATCAAATAATTATATGATACTGATCCATATTTTAGCAAGGTAGTTGAGCAGTGCAAGAATCTATTAACAGGTGAGACAAATACTATTCATCATGAGTTTATTATACAATAAGGTTATCTTTTGAAAGGGAAACAATTATGCATTCCAATTATGTCTCTATGAGACAATATAGTAAGAGAATTACATAGTGTAGATTAGTATTACAAAGCATGTTAGGAAAACATTAGTCCATAAATCCAAGACAAATGCATATAAAACTAACTAACTAAGCCTATTTATTGAAGGGGAATTTGCAAATGATAATGAAGAAATAAATGAAAGAAAGCATACTAGTTACCTTCCCAAATGGATTCCATCATCCAAGAGTGGCTCAAAAACATGTTCTCCTTATGATCAAGCATCCTTGTCTTTGTCAACAATGGTGGTAAAACTCCTCTATGGTCTCAAGAACACTTCTCAAAGACTAGACTCAAGATGTGAAATCACTAAATTAGCCTATGAATGAAGATTGCAACTAAATCAATGGTCAAATGCAAAGGATTGTGTAGACAATTTAACATAATAACCTTGCACATAATCAAGCTTAAAAATGATGTCCATGGCCTTTCTATTTATAGATTTTCAAGAATGAACAAAATTAACCATGATCTTCCATCTCAAGATTGAGATGTGTGGTTATGGATTAATTGAATTATATTATTAAAATCCATAATTATCCTCATCATGAATTTTAAAGAAGGGAAACTAATGAGGTATGAGAGGTAGTAAAGAGACATAAATAAATTAATGAGGCATGGGAGGTAATAAAGAGGGATGGGAGACCCATAATCCTTGATATTTTAGGCACTTATGGCTTGAGGGATGCCACCCCATAGGTGACATCACCTGATGATGTAGATAATATAAATCAATTTCCAAAAAGAAATATTCAACAAATCTCATGGAAAATTCACTTAAGATCTTGATTTGGATTAGTTAGCCTTAAACAAAGTTAATCAAGTGTAATTATTTGGAAATTGGCCCTCAATTAATCAAAATGGTCAGAAAGTCATATTATTGAGTCAAAATTTGACTTAGGAAGAATTGGGAAGTGTCGTTAGATGCGTTAGAAGCATATTCCATTTAGGATGTTTCCAACATAATATAACAAAGGTATCTGACGTGTACCAATAGATTAGAAAAAAAGAGTGATCTAGTGTACAAAAGGCAAAATTGTTATTTTGACTTGAAATGAATTGATCAAAGTTAGCTAGTCCACAATTGTATTGCCCCATTTAGGGATACTTTGACCTAAATTGGAACTTGTAAATGAAAATTTTGAACCATTTAACATGATTTATATATTTTGACCTAAAATGTGCTTTTGAGTGCAATTTCAGTAAGATTGACAATTTCAACACAAATGGTGTTAGGAATTGGATGTCTACACATTGTGTTTGTTTGGCTGGACATTTTGGTAAGATAGATAATAGTTTTGGTGGAGGAAAAATATTTTTGGTCAAAGATGAAGAGAGATGTGGCAAGGTATGTTTCAAGGTGCAGGGTATGTCAGGTGGGGTAAATGACATGCACAAAATACTAGATTATACATGCCATTACCAATTATAAGAGGGCCATAAATAGATTTGAGTATAGATTTTTCTTTGGGATCACCAAAAATACAAAGAGGAAATGATTAAATATTTGTTTTTGTAGATAGATTTTTAAAAATCATTCATTTTATTACATGTAGTAAAACTAATGATGCCACTAGAGTTGTAAATTATTTTTTAAGGATATTGTGAGATTTCGTGGTGTTCCAAAGACTATTAATTCAGATAGGGACACAAAATTTCTAAGTAATTTTTGGATGATTTTGTGGAATAATATGGGCACTAAGCTATAGTTCAATAGTGCATATCACCCAGAAATAGGTGGACAGACAAAAGTTGTGAATAGTAGTTTGGGAAATTTGTTGAGATTCATAGTGGGAGAGAAGCCCAAGAAATGGGACTTGGCTTTATCACAAGATGATTTTGCATATAATATTTATTAGATAAATCAATAGTAAAATCACCATTTTAATTTTTTATGGGATAATTTTTATGGGTATTTTATATTTGATACAATTACCAATTACAAATCAAATTAGTGATGATGCCGGAGCATTTGTAGAGCCTATGCAACAGTTGCAAGGAGTAAGAAGAAAGTTGTAGGAAAGTAATGAGAAATATAAAGCATCAGTAGATGTGAGAAGAAGATACAAGGCATTTTAAGAAAGAGATTTGGTAATGGTTTACTTGAGGAAATAAATATTTCTAAAAGTAACATACAATAAGTTAAAGTACAAGAAAATTGGGCCATGCAAAATTATGAATAAGATCAATGACAATGCTTATGAGGTGAGTTTAAAACATAATTTTGATATATTTATAATATTTAATGTTTCATATTTATATGAATTCCATGGATAATATGGTGAAGGTGATGAAGATGAAGAATTAAATTGAAAGCAGTAGGTTCTAAAGAAGAAGGAAAAGATAGTGTAGGTTTTGGATATGAAGATAGTGAACATAAAGCAAGGGAATTATAATAGGTATTTGGTCTAATAGGAAGGTTTTTAGTAAGAATAAAATACTTGGATTATATAATGAGAGGTAAATAATATTGACAAACAAAAATGGCATTAGTATAATCAAGGCAACTCGTAAGAGTTGAGTTGTTTTCAACTAGAGGAGAATGATGCATAAAAAATAGGTCATAAATTTTGATCCATAGCTCCATTTGAGTTATTCCACACACTAAAACCATCTTCTCAAAAACTTCATTGCTTCCCTTAGTGTGCTTTCTGCTTAGAGGTGTTTTCTATTTTTTGGATGCCAAACATAACTATCTGAAGGTCCAAAATTGTACTTTATTAATTTTTGTAGATTATTCTATTTTTAGAAATTGTATACTTTTATGACCAAACATGAAATTTAGTTAAAATATTTCCAATAGGAGAATTTTAGTATTTATAATATATTGGGATATTTTTAGAGCTGCATGCACTTGCATGTAAAACTTAAAAAAAAAGCAGCTACTAAAAATAAAAGCTTTTTTTAGATTTTAGTCTTTTTCAAATTTTTACATGTCAACTATAATTATGAGTTGAGGCTTATTTAAGTATGGTTTGGGTTTTTAATTATTTCAATTTATTTAATATGAATCAATTCTGAGTTATTATTTCAAATCATGGCCTATTGGTAATTTTATTGTCTTGATAGTTTTTAGTTTCATTACCTATAAAGTTTAATGTTAAAATAGGAGTTGTATCACCAAGAATTTGGATATCTAGATTAAAATAACACTTAATCAATCCAAACTCAATATTATCATCAAATGGAAATAATTAGAAAGTGGAAGCAATCAATCAAGGAATTGAAACAATCTTACCATCATATTGATCCCTTTTGATCTCTTTTCCAAGAATCCATAATGTCACTTGAAGACCAAATTGAAAAGTTAAATTCTTGAAATGGGATTTAGGATTGCAAATTATACTCAAGATTATAATGTTAATGGCTAGTTGGGAGATGATCTAGACAACATAGACTCATTTCAATTCTAGATGCCCCAAATGCTTGGGTCACACTGCATTTATAGAGGTGTTTGGAAGGTAATGGAAGGGAAATTCCCCTCGTAAATTTAAAATGTGACAAAGGTTATAAAATGGAAAATTCTATATAGATTGGAAATCTATAGACTTTCTTTTAGAGGTATGTGATTAGAAAGTGGGATGAGTTAGAAATTAGAATATTATAAAATATGAATATGTGTAGAGTGGGGTATTCATGTATTTAGGTTAAAATAATCAATTAATGGAATAAAGAGTTGACATTAATATGGGATATAATAATTAACTGTTAATTAGATCAGATGAATAGGATATTAGATAATATCAAACATAATTAAACAAGTTAATTTAGTAAGAAACATTAGATGCATACATTTTCCCCCTATCTGAAAGTGCATTGTGACTAGAAAGAGTAATGGTATTTAAAAGAAGAAATATGATCATCAAGAAATGTTAATAAATTAGTGGACACAAGATGCCCACTCGAAGGTACATGTGGATGAAAAAGAGGTGGATGGCCACTCGAAAGGAAGAAATATAGGTGGGGTGTATAGATAGATAAATAAATGCTAGATGTGAGATCAATAATGATATCCACATGAGTAGTGAGATATAAATTGATAATTCCCCTACCAAAGATACATGCATAGGGAGTGAAGATGATAAAGTCACAGTTGTCGACATGTCCAAAATTAGAAGAAACTATAATAAGATAATAAGGATTCAATATTTTAACACATCTAAAGTAAGGACACATGTAAAGGAGAGCTACACTACTTAATACAATGAATAGGCCACATGATTTTCAACATATTCTAGATAAGAATTCATACAAATGAGAACCATGGACCAAAAAAATTGATGAATGAGGCCACAATATTTCAATGTATACTAGGTAAGGTTGCATGCCAAGGAAAGCTATGGGCGAAAAAGTTAAAAGGCCATAAG
>JARHVA010005555.1:190000-260000 GCA_037957365.1 Torreya grandis
TTAAGACTTGTTTTGTTTTTCTAGACTTCTTCCACATTTATTAAATAAAAAACATATATGATATTAACTTTAAATATTCAATAACCAACCTCCATGTCAAATTTGGGTTCCTGAGACCCTATGGAAGTATGCAAACCAAGAAATGCCCAAGTCACCTAGTCTCTTTTTAAACTTGTTTGAGACTACCTTGGAAAATGGGCTTAGTTTTATCACCTAAAAAACCTATTGTGTAATTATTTTGACTTTTATGGATATAATAACTCCAAAATTACCTCATCCCATGATTTGGAAGCTCTCCCCTTCTCGGAACACTTGTAAAACACCAAAAACATTCAAAATTAGTGTATTTGTACCAATCCATACAAATGATGTCAACATAAAAGTAAATTTTGGTAACCTCCTTGGAGTAATACAAAAAAAATATATTCATAAATATAAAAATATGTCATTATATGCGCATTTTATATCTTTTCTCCTTGATTGGTCACTCTTAGGGTTTAAGAGAGGTTTAAAACATGTTTTGGGTCTTAACAATTGTTCATAAAGAATATATCATTAAAGGATATACTTAAAATTGTAAAAATTCATTTATAGACCATTTAAAATATTAAAAAATTATTAGACTCCAATTAAAATTGTGTTAAATGGTATGTTCATATGAAGTTGTTCTTCAGGTGCCCTGCTTAGCTCTCTTGAGACTATAGAGAGGTCAAACATGAGTTTTGGGTCTCAAAACTTTATTATATTTCTAGGAAGATTTAATAAAAAATTTGAATATAAATATCCATGATTATATATTATTTAAAATATCTCGTCACTCCTTTGTATTCTCAAAGTGCACTGGTCAAAATTATTGGGGTTTAAGCATGTCTTCTCTTAGCTAGCCCTCAAGGGCACTTGGACTGAACACTAAGATGTTTTTCCACTTGAGAGTGTATGGATAAATTTTAAATGACTATTCACCACATATAATACCATTCATGATGTTTTAATTATTTATTTGTGACTTTAAGTTCAGGTGGACCCCTAAGTCTCTTGACTACCCCTTGCCCAAGCAGTGGGCAAGGTCTGTGACAAAATACGGAGTAATTACACTATTTTTATGACATAAAAGAGTTAATGTTGGTATTTTTAAATTCAAAAACACTATTTTTACCAATTTTAAAACCTTTATCATGCATTTATATCCCTCAACACTTCAATTTCTTAATACTAGCTATAGGCATGGGATTGTGTGCAGGTTTTTGATTGACTAAGTATGAGATTTTGAAAAATAGGCTGGATCAATATTTAATCTATCTCTATTTTCATATAAAAATAAACCTATATTACCTTTTTTTTTCAATATTTTAGTAATCTTGATGGTCTCCTATACCATGTTTACTTTCTCACTTAGTTTTCAAGACTAGCTTACCTTTTATATCCTGTAGGTGTTAGAGACCACCTTAATTATACTCTATACCTAGACCTTATTGTCTCATTACTGAACCTTTATGGATTTTAACCTGTTTTAGGTTCTAATTTTAGTTTATCATCATACATTTTGATCACTTCTACCTCTTTGCTCAGGCCCAAGACCACTAGTCTTTATTATCCACCTGTAGGTATTGATCATGGTCTTGATTGTGTTAGGTGTATGTTTGGAGCATTTTATCCCTTATTTATTGAATAGTTCATGAAATATAATGAGGGTTTAATTTAGGATCAAACACCCCATATATTATTCTTCCATTACTTCAATTATAGATCAATCTATTCATGTATCCCAAGGGCAACCTATAGGTACCCATGAGGGTATGGTATCAAGATTGTATTCTATGGTTAGGCCGTACTCACCATTCTTTAATGATATTATTTTGGGATTGAATCTAATTTAAATATCAAAAATGTCTCAAGTATCTTTAATATATCTTTTGTATCCCTTGTTATATGCACTTTATATTACACCTTTGAGACATGCCTATAGGTGTCCTTAGGGCTAGGATTATGTGATCTCATTCCTTTTGTCTCTCTTTCACGACATTACTAACACTTTAAACACTATTGATCCTATTTTTAAATCCTATCTAGGATAAAATTCCTCTCAAATACCCTTGTTTTACTCCTTTTTTATTTTTGAAACTAATTTGATACATAAGCCACATGTAGGTGTCTTTAGTGGGATCATGATTATATATTGAAGTGTTTAGACCTAGTCTTTCCACTTGCCACTATGTTTGAAAGATCTAAATAAAGGAGATAATTTTCACTATCTATAAGATTTTTCTACTCTATCATGAAACATTCAACTTCATTTTCACTTTCTCTTTTTACACACAGACCTTATAGTGTATTGTAGGTGAGGTTTTGATTATTTATCAACTCAATTTTAAAACTCTCTCTAACTTGAGAGTGGCCTAATTTCTCTTTTGATGGGTTGGATCACTATTTAAATTTGTAATGGATTTTAAACTTCATGTTTTAAGCCCTCTTGAATTGGTTTGAGGTTGGTCATAATTGAAATGAGACCTATAGGCTTGAGGCCTGTAGGTTTCTTTTGGATTGCTTAGGGCTACACAAAGAGCCATTTCATGAATTCCTAGATTTATCAACTCTATCAAACCATTACACCTTATCACTCATTCATGTGTGACAAATTTTAATGCAATCATTCTCATCTTCAACTAACCCCATTGGTTTATATGCACTACAAGTAAAATCAACCATATATGCATAAGTTTTGTATGTAGGGAATTAGAGAAAGTAGTTAATTTTGAGCTCATAATGATAGCAGTGAGACAATCAATGACCATGTGAATACATGGATACATGACAAGGTATTTTTTAAAGATCTAAGTACTTCCCATTCACTCTTAAAGTTCATGCAAGCCTACATATGAAAGAGACACTAGATTCTCATTAAAAGGTGTGCATATGGGATATTATCATGATTCTCTCACTTTTAATGATGCAAAATTATCTCATAAATTCTCACTATGATATATTATTAGTTCATGATCCAAACTTAGTAATGAAAGATACATTAAAATGTTTTAACATAGAATATGTTTGACCAAGAAGAAAGCATACCTGAAGAATAAGGATAAAACATGTATCTCAACCTAAACATTTAAACTCCATGAAATTGAGGGAGCTTGAATGATTTATTAAGGATTAGAAACCTGTTATAATTATCACTATGAAATGGAAATAAGAACTTGTATTAGGATTGTCTGAAATAACTTATACACTAAGGCATTATTTCTTCAAGTGAAAAAAACTGATAGAGATGAGTTGTCTAATAAAACCAACATGAAAGGAAGGTACAAGACATAAAAATCAGCCTCAAAAGCATTACTCCCCATTGAGTTTTGAGCTAGAGAAATTGGTGAAAGAATAGACACTTGTTAGATGAATAGGCCATAGTGACCTACTATCACTCTTAATGATAATTAAAAAATAAGAGGGCCACTAATATGAAAACCAATTCCACTGATTTAAATATTACTTATACCCATAAAAATGTCCAAAGTTTCATATTCTCTCTCTCTCTCTCTCTCTCTCTCTCTCTCTCTCTCTCTCTCTCTCTCTCTCTCTCTCTCTCTCTCTCTCTCTCTCTCTCTCTCTCTCTCTCTCTCTCTCTCTCTCTCACCTAGTAATACCATTCAATGAAAATTTGCATTCATGCACATGTGAAGGCAAAGATGAAGTAGAAAGAGTGTTTTGAGTGTCATTTCAAAATAAAACATGGTTCAGAGCTATGAAATGGTCTAAGGGATCCTAGGAGACACTTATAAATCATTTTCAATTTAAAAAAGTTCTTATAAGGATATACAAATACCTGAAAATTATCCTTTTGCCAAGATTAGGCATTGAATTACCATTTTTTTCAAACTCTAACTACCCTTGAACATTGTTTGACCACATGTAATATCTTCCCATGAAAATTATTCAATTATTTTTAATGGTCATTAGACCATGGAAGTGGAAATAACCCCCTTTTGGGCAATAGGCCGAGTCCAGGCTAATGGGGTTTGACTAAAAATGGTCATTAACCACCACTTCCAAGTTGTTTCTTAAGTTTCCTATAATTTTAAAAAGTTATTTCAGACTCAATAAAACTCAATAAAAAATCTAAAAGTTTCCCAAATACTTCCCAAGAAAACCAATGCTGCTTTTGATCATTCTCTCACCATTGACTGCAATCATGTTTTGCCTGAAAGTGACCTATCTATGAGACAAAATAGAGGATGTTTTACCTATTTTATCATGAAAACAAATGACATTATATTTTTTATTGGGTCAATATGACCCTCTTTAAAAAATTTCAAGTCTAGAGGATCTTTCTATCACCTTTAAACATCAAAAACTCTCAGGCAATCTTTTGGAATGTTGACTGTACATAAAGTTTACAAACATGGCTACAAGTTATCCATATAAAACTACTATTTTCCCTATTTCATATAATTATTATCTTGAGGTAGAGTGTGAATAATCATTTGAGATCTCCCTAAATCATATTGGTCATCCAACCCTTTTAATATCCTCAAGGCATGGCTTTTCTCAAGACATGGTTGGAAACTAATGACCATATTTTGTGTTTATCAATAAAAAAACTAGGATACCTAGAGGTAATTATTTGTCTTAGGTATTGTAAAATATGATCATATTTATGCTAAGCCATTCTCAAAAATAGTCAATTGAGCCACTGTCACCTATCCAACTGTAGGTGTACATTTTGAGAGTTAAAAGGGTGCATGTAGGATTATATGTATGATTCATTTCATTTATAGGCTACCTTTAATTTCCTTAGAATTTATTTTTGTTTAAAAATTACCATTCATAACTTATATCCCATAGTGTTTATCTTGTTATACCATTATCCCTTCTTCACTCTTTATGACTATGGTGGCTATGTGTGTGTGTGGTTACAGGTTCATAATTTTGGTATATGAATGTATAGATACTTTAAAGCTTCACCTAACCATTTTGACAACTCACCAAACTATTTTAAACCTTTATTGGTTTTTTTTGACAATGTTCATCCTATAATGTTCAGCCATCTCTTCTTATTTATAGACCATCTATTAAGTTCTTCACTGCCATTATTTCTCGTATGGACTAGGGTTTCATATAGGTGATGATGCCATGGGATTCATGATCACACAGGTTGATTGTGAGTTGAAATTTTGTGGAGTGATTACTTAACAATCCAAACTATTCTCTAGAATTATTTTTTCATGGATGAAAACCCTTAAAGTCACCTTAAAAATATTTCATGTATTTGGATGTAACTTTTCTAGGATAGTTTTAGGTTAATTTTCTCCTTATTATCTCTATGTATGCCTTGAACCTCTTTCTTAATATATTATCACCCACTTAAACCTAAAACCTTGATGAGAGTTCAAAACCCTTGGCATGTTTAAAGTCTTAAACACATTCTTCACTTGTCAAAAACACTTAGCAGTTGTAGATGAAATTTTTTGATGGTTATGGCATGATTTTATTAATAAAAAGATAAAAAAGATACCATAAATAGTTTTTTGATAACTTTATTTAGCATTCTAATCATCTCCTCACATCATTTGTAACTCTGTCACTTTACAACATATTTATGCCTTCCATTGACCTTATTGAACCTTGCTTCTCCTTTCTTTCATACACTATCTTGTTTATCCTTATTTTGGCATCCAAATCATTAAATTATCATTCATTACCACTATAAAACATATGCTTCACCTTCTTATCTTCTACAATGATCATTGTTAGAATAGAACCTTATACTAAGAGGGGGGTGAATCAATATATGAATTATAACTAGTCCTTTTAATTACCTTTTAAAACATATTGAAAGATATATGCACATAAAATTAAATATGTAGTGATCACACACACATTAATATACATAAAAATATATTTATATGTGGAAAACCCAAAGGGAAAATCCATGATGAGAATAACTACTAGAATCTCCTATTCTAATCCAGCCTCATAGTTCAAATCCTTACTGACAAACCTCACTGGTTACACTATTAAGGACACCAATACTAAAGAGACAATAATCCCCTAATTTAAGAGATTAAACTTTAAGGAAACACCCACTCCCTTATCTAATTACCCACTCAGTCTATCGGATGGCACCAACCAATTAGATTCCTATGGAGGTACAAATCTAGTTTATAAATAGATTCATACATGAATCCAAATATTTGTTAGTTGTTAGATGTCTAATCTATAACTGATCATAATTTGCACATTCTCTTTGTGATTTTATTCATCTCTACTCATATATATTCTGTTGGTCTTGTGCCTGAATATGTCTTTATTCGACACACTTCATCTCCCTATTTGACTATGTCTATATATTTTCCTTTTTGACACAATTCATCAACAATAGCTCATTTTTACATTTGCCTATGTTTGGATATTCTTAAAAAATAAAACATAGTTCTAATCTCTCAAAGCCCATATTTCCTTTGTCACAAACTACACACACACACACACACAAACAATTGATCTAGGGTTCCATTTCTTCTATGTGTTTACACTTGGACTATTAACACATCATACCAATTCTACACTTTAGTTCATTATGAATTGGACTAAAGTTTCCCATGTCTCGATTTCATGCATCATGCTATAATTTTAGGTTTCTTCACTATCTATAGCATCTATTAGACTCGAGTTTTGATTCACATGCTCTTTAATGTATATTTGATCATTTGGATCAATCATTCTCATTGTCTATGTAGAGATATAGAGCTTATACACAAGTTTTTGCATCTAAACATTTTTTTGGACATGAATTTAAATATTAATCATTGATCTTGCCTTCAGCACCATGATATAATGGTCTCCACACACACACACACACACACACACACACAAAAAAAAAAAAAAAAACACACACACACACACAAACAATTGATCTAGGGTTCCATTTCTTCTATGTGTTTACACTTGGACTATTAACACATCATACCAATTATGGACTTTAGTTCATTATGAATTGGACTAAAGTTTCCCATGTCTCGATTCCATGCATCATAATATGATTTTAGGTTTCTTCACTATATATAGCATCTATTAGACTCAAGTTTTGATACACATGCTCTTTAATCTGGATTTGATCAGTTGGATCAATCATTTTCATTGTCTGTGTAGAGATATAGAGGTTATACTCAAGTTCTTGGATCTAAACATTTTTTTGGACATGACTTTAAATATTAATCATTGATCTTGCCTTTGGCACCATGATATAATGGTCTCTATTTAATTGGATCAACATTAAAATGCATCCATTTGATCACATTCTGATAGGTTCATGTTACCTATCTAATCTTTGTACACTTTTAAACTTAAGCATTATCATAATGTATCCATCAATCTTCTTGATCTAAGATTCCATGTGATGTTTGATCTTTATAGATGCACATTATTTATCTCTATCTAGATATTAAATGTTGAGCTCTTTATCCCATCTAGATGCTTCCTATATCTTTGGATAACTTTTGCTCACCACTATGTTCATAAAAATCAATCAATTTATTCCATCTCAGACCACTCACTCTATTGGTTCTTCTTTTTATGATCACCCACTCACCATAAAATCTTCTAATAGGCTTAGTCATTAACTTTGACAAGCCTACACTCATTGGGTGTCTAACTGGTAATCTCTATGAACATGACACTTGTCACTTGTGCATTTACTCAGAACTCCTTTTGATAATTTGACTTTGATATTCTCCATTGAATTATATATGTACAATGAAGTGATAGCAATTGATCAAGCTAGGACATAATGTAAATTCTACGACTTAAAAAATATTAAGTCTTTTGATCACTTCTAGAGCTGGTAATTGCTAGGGCGAGGGGCCAATTTCATAATGATGACAAAGGATTTTTTTATAACTTATGGTACTAGGTCCCAGATATATCTAGTCATCATCAAAATAAAAAATCCTATTTGATGACATGACTTAAACCGTTATGGTTTTATTGGGAAACCCTATCATGTCTGAAAGTAAATATAATTCAAGTTTGAGCTCATTCTTTCTCATTTAAATTTGTATTCCATATTTTTAAGATGCTCATGAAAAACCCATAATATATCTACCATCTATTTCATTTTCAAATGTTCATAGATGAGATTTGTAAAAGCATGACAACTTTGTATGACCTTTGTGTAGATTTTGTCTAAGTAGCCAACCTTGCATGCCCATATCTTTAACTGTGATTGCTCGCATGATTCTAAATATGGTTCATAAAAACTAGGGACTAGTGTGATTAAAACCATGTGACAAGATCCCCATACTAATTCAAATATGGTAATGGAGATATTAGTAAAATTCCTTCACATCTTTTCCTAGCTGGACCCAAAATTTCTAGATGATCATTATGAAGAACTGAATGAATTCTATTCATGCATACAATCACTCCAATCATCCTCGACCTCTGATCCATGATCACCATATTCATCCTTGAGCATTAATGACATGATACTTATGTCCCTTTTGACATTAATCCCTTTTGACATCAATGAAAATAATATTTCCAATGATCTCCCCCTTTGTCATTGATGGAAAACAAAACACTCTTATCTTCTACTATTCAACTCCTTTGGCGTTGCTTACATTGGCTTCTGATAAGTATTAACTAAATCTATTCATACCAAAAAATTTCCCCCTTAATCAATGGAGCATTTGACTAATACTCAACTTAGACACTTTCTCTACTTCTTTGACATTTACACTTTTGTAGAGAACATTATTGTAGTATTCAACTCTTTCTCCTACTGAGAGCAAATGCACCTTTTTCTCCCCCTTTAACATCAATGTCAAAGGGACTCTAGTTGACTATTTATCCAAATATTTCTCCCCTTTTATTAGATAAAGTAGTTTTTCCAAGAATCTACAACTTTCATCTCATTAGTAATTTTTAAAAGTATACATAACTAAGTTGACTTTTTTCTCTTCTTCCAAGGATTAATAAAGCTTCCATGAGACTCCCCTTGGACTCACAACCTATCACTAGTGATTAAGTGATGTGGTGTAGGAACTACCACTCCTAAATTATTCTTTGTGAAGAGGTTTTGTGAATAGGTCTACAATCTGGTCCTTAGTTGGCACATATTCCATTGTGACCTCTTGATTTGCAACCCTCTCTCTTAAGAAGTGATGATTGATATGTGCTTGGTTCTAGAATGCATCATTGGATTCTTCGATATATTAATTGTACTTGAACTATCATAAATTATATATATATATATATATATATATAAGTGATTTATACTCAACCTTGATGTCCTTGAGTGTTTGATTCATCCACAAGACTTGAGTGAAATATGCCACTAATGCTACATACTCTACTTCTACTGTAGAAAGAGTAATTGACATTTGTTTTTTACTTAGTCAAGAAATAAGTCTATTTTCAAGGAAAAATTCACCACCACTAGTGCTTCTTCTATCATCCACACTTCCTCAGCAATCAACATATGTATATGTATTTAAAGTTAAATCTTCACTTGTAGGGTACCATAGTCCATATTCACTTGTGCTCTTGATGTATCTAACTATTCTTTTCACTATATTGGCATGTGACTCTTTATGAGAAACCTAAAATCTAACAACCATGGACACTGCTTGCATGATATCTAGTCTTGATGCAGTTAGGTATAATAATATATCTATCATTTAACTACAAATAATTTGATTTTCATCAATTGGATCATCCTCTTTGCTCATCTTACATCTAGTTATAATGGAAGTAGTAATTAGTTTTCTATCTTTGATTCTAAATTTCTTGAGCATCTCCTTTGCATACTTGGTTTGGGATATGAATATCCATTCATTAGTTTGTGTTATTTTTAGACCAAGGAAGAAATAAATTTCTCTTAGCATAGACATATAAAATTCACTTTGCCATGTGCAGTAAATTCTTTACACATTTTGTTATTGCTACCACTAAAGATGTCATTTACATAAACAAAAACAATAATCATATGCTCACCTTCTAATTTGAAGTACAAATTATTATTTTCACATCATTTATTAAATCCTTGTTATTGTGGGTACCAGTCTAATCTTGAATACCATGCTATAGGTACCTATTTTATACCATATAGTGCTTTCTTCAGTCTTTATACATAATCTCCTTGTTCAGACAACTAAAAATATTTAGGTTGTTTTATGTAAACTTCCTATTCTAGGTTCCCATTCAATAAAGTTGACTTGACATCCATGTAATTTAATTTGAACTTCTTATAAATAGATAATGATAGAAACATTATTATAGCTTCTAATCTATCAACTGGAGCAAATGTTTCCTCAAAATCTATTTCTTTAACTTGTGCATATCCTTTGTAAACCAATCTCACTTTATTTCTTATAACAACTGCATCTTTTCTATAAACCCATTTTTTACCTATCACATTATTGTTTGAGGGTCATAGAACCAACTTATAGGTTTTATTATTTTCAATTTCATTTATTTCTTCTTTCATGGATTAGAAAATTATCATCCTTGCTATCTTCAACATAGCTCTTAGGTTCTATTTCAGACATTAGAAAAAAAACTTACTTTCTCCTTTCCATTGAAACTTTTCTACTTGTTTGAACTCCTTCATTATTATTACCAATTTTATTATCTTTAAGACGATCCTTTTGAACAAATCTTGGAGGTGTTTTTTCATTCATTTCCTCAACTTCTTCATTATCTGCTTCTTCTTTAAGATTTGAGTCTTCAATACTGATTTCCTTGTCAGGTTCAACATTTTTTATGCCTTATTCAACTTTGAAATTGTTGCTTTCCACTATCTTTTGAACCTCTTATTGTAACACACATAGGCTTTTATTTGAGTCGAATAACAATGAAATATTCCTTCATCACATCTTGATTCAAAGATTCCCAATTTGTCTTCCTTTCTTTTGATACAGCCTTTGCTTCCAAACACTCTGAGGTATTTAACAAAGGCATGTTTTCCATACCATAGATCATAAGGATTTTTGTCACTATTTAACCTCATTTGAACTCTATCCAAGATGTATACTATTGTTTGGACTTATTCTCTCCAATATCCATCTTGTAACTTGGGGTCCTTTAGCATTGTTCTAGCCATTTCCTTAGTTGTTCTATTCTTTCTCTCAACAACTCCATTTTGTTGTGGATTCCTTGCTGCAAATTAGTGCATTTTGATCCCATGCTTCTCACAATACTCTGTGAATTCATTTTATGTGAATTCTCCACCTTTATCAAATTTTAAGCATTTGATTTTTATTTCAATCTCATTTTCAACCATGGCTCTAAAGATATTAAATCTCTCAAAGGCTTGAGATTTGTCCTTAAAAAAGGTTATCCATGTCATTCTTGAGTAGTCATCTACATATAACATGAATTGCCTCTCTCCTTTAGATCCTCTTGCCTTAGTAGGACCATAAAAATCGATATGAACTAATTGTAGAGGCCTTGTAGTTGTATCCTCCTTTGTTTATAATCTGACCCTTATTTGTTTACCTAATTGACATGCCTTGCAAATAGTATCTTCAAGTTTGGTTATCTTGGGCATGTGTCTTACACACTTATTTTAACTCACTTTAACTAGATTATCAAAGTTGACATGACCCATTCTCCTATGCCATAACCAGCTTTCTTTAACCTTTCCTATTAGGCAACTATTTCCATTTACTTCAACAAGATTGTAGATATTACTTTTAGTCCTTTTCCATTCTATAACTATTTTTATAGATCTCTTTAAATTGTAGAATTATAAATCAAATGTGACCTTATATCTATTTTCACACATTTAGATGACATTTAGAAGATTATGCTTCAATCCTTAAAAATAGAGGACATCATGTGTAGGCAATTTACCATCTATGTTCAAGGTTCCCTTACCTTTGATCTTAACTACTGTGTTGTCTCCCAAGCTGATAGATCCTTCCTTACATTTACAAAATTTGGTGAAATTTCTCTTATCACCAATCATATACTTTGACAAACCACTATCTATCACCAATAAATTTAGTTCATTAGCATGGAGTGCAGTTTGAGAAATCATGGATTAATTTTTTAGTTTCCACACTTTGTTGGTTTTCTTATATGTCTTATTTTTCTCTTTATCATATACTTATGAACCTTTTTTCATCTTAGGAGACATAAATTTCTTTACATTGTGTACTTTTGATCTTACAAATCTAGTTCTACAATGTTTAAGTATGTGACCAAAATTATTGCAATTATAACACATTACATTCGTATCTAACAAAAGAATAAATGAGTTTCTACTTACAAATTTTTTTATCTTTATAGATACAACTCTAAAATAAATATCTCAATGACCAAGATAATTAAAACTAGAATAATAACCATAGCAAGATGAGGAATACCTAGTAATAGCATTTCTTGGTGCAACATGAGGAGCTCTTCTATGCTTTGGCTTCTTTAAATTTCTCACTTTGGCGTATCTCTTATTCTTTTCTTTAGGATTATTTTCAATTTCTAATTTCTTCACAACATTTTTTTTTTGAGTCTATCTTTGTTTCATTGAAATCTTTCTCTTTCTTTTCTCTAGATTCTCGTTCTACTTTGAAGTTTTCATATAGGCTAGTAGGTGTACTAGTTGAGGAACTTTTTATCTTCTCATAACAAAGACCTAATCTCTCTTTTGAGGGATTTTTAGAGTTGATCAGTTCATCAAGAATGTTTCATCCTCATTTCAAATTCATACTTTTATCTAGTTGACATTTGGATTTCTCAAGCTCTTTTCTCAAAGGCACTATTTCCACCTCTAGCTTCATACATTCATCAAATTTAGATTGTAGTTCAAGTTTGACTACATCTTTGATTCTCTTAGCATCATTAACTTGTGTCTTTAAACTCACTACCATTTGATTAAATTTCTCAAGGCTGTTAGGCTTTTTATCAATTTCCTTTTGTCTAAGATTATCTTGTTTTAATATCTCTTTTATTAGATTATCTATCTCATCTTGAACACAAATGAGTTCAGATTCAAGATCCACTTATCCTTCTTATTCATTTGATTCTTCTTCTTATTGATCTAAAGAAGCTGATTCCATTGTCATGAATAGGACTTAATTTTACTCAGCCATAAAGGCACAGTCATGATCATCATTGGAATTATCACTATCAGCCTCTGAATCCCTATCTTATTTTATGTATAGACCTTTCTTGTTTTGAAGAAGTTGTTTTTCTTGGGATAACAAGGTTTTACCTTTTTACTACTCTCAACTTGCTCAAAGTTATCCTTTTTACTATTAGGAAGTTTAGCAGAGAAATGTCCTAATTTAACATAATTAAAGCATTTCAAGGGTAACTTACGTCTATACTTTCTATATCCTCTCTTAAATCTCTCAACAAAGTTTGCTTCTTATTTATTAGTTTCCTTAGATGCAAATGAGGATGCTTTTACTTTTACTTGCTTGGCAACTTTGAATGCAACTTCTCTCTCAAAGGTGTCTATCTCTCCCATTCTCATTTCATAGCCTATGAAGGTCCCATGCAACTCATCAATTATTTGTTATCTAGATCTATGGATTCATCTATTGCATATATTTTAGAATCATGTCTTGATGGCAAAGATATTAAGACCTTTACAATGATTGAATCTTTTTTTCTTATCCAAGGCCTCTAATTACATTTAATATTTCATCTACCGTGAGGAGGTAGTCTATGATATTTTCCTCTTCATTCATCTTAAGACTCTCAAACTTGCCTTTGTAAGTTTGTAGTTTGGCTTTTTTAACCTTATCATCTCCTTCATAGATTCTCTTCAATTTTTTCTATATATTTTGAGCATTTAGACACTGCATTACTTTGACAAACTCTAAGTTTGATATTACACAAAGAATAACATTATTTTCCTTGGCATTGCTCTCATATGCCTTCTTGGAATCTTGATTACTAAGATTTGTACCAGGGGTTGTATATCCATTTACTATGTACATCCATACATTAAACCCTAAGGAAGATAATTATGCTTCCATTCTTATGATCTAGAATGCATATTAATATCCATCAAAGAGAGGTTTTTCATTTGATAAATGTCCTTCTTGACTATCCATATGTGTTCTTCTTGCAAGATCTAATTGAGCTAATTAAGCTTCTATTAGGAACCTGGGGATCTGATACCAATTATTAAAACATGAGCCTACATTGAGAGGGTGGGAGAATCAATATACAAGTTGTAACTATTCTTTTTAGTTACCTTCCAAAATAGATTAAAAGGTATATGCACATCAACTCAAATATGTAGAGATCACACACACACACACACACAAATATACATGACACCAGATTTATACATGGAAAACCTTAAGGGGAAAACCATGGTGTGAATAGATGCTAGAATCTACTATTGTAATCCAACCACATAGTTCAAATACTTAATAGTAAACCTTACTAGTTAAACTTTTAAAGACACTAATCCTAAGGAGTCACCAATAGGATAATTTAATAGATTTAACTCTAAGAAATCACCCACTCCCTAATCTAAGAACCCACTTAGTCTATCTGATGACTCCTACCAATCAAATTCTTATGGAGCTACAACTACAGTTTACAAATAGATTCATACATGAATCCAAATCTATGCTCTTTGTTACATGTCTAATCTATAACTGATCATATTCTACACAGTCTATTTGTGACTTTATTTCTCTATGCTCCTCTCTATTCCTCTAGTCATGTGTTTGAATATGTATTTATTTGACACACTTCATCTCCCTACTTGACTATGTCTATATATTTTCCTTTTTGCCACGACTCATCCTTACATTTTGTGTCTAGATATTATTCAAAAATAACACATAGTAATAATTACTCAAATCCCACAAACACAAATTAATTTAGGATTCCATTTATTCTATGTGTTCACACTTAGACTATTAATACATCATACCAATTCTGAATTGTAGTTCATTATGACTTGGATTGAAGTTTCCCACATCTCAATTCCATACATCACATCATAATTATAGGTTTCTTAAATATCTATAGCATCTTTTATACTCAAGTTTTGATGCATATTCTCTTTAATTTAGATTTGATTGGTTGGATTAATCAATCTCATTATATGTGTAGAGATATAGAGCTTATACACAAGTTCAAGCATCTAACCATTTGTCTAGACATGAGTTTAAATGGTAGTCATTGATCTTGCCTTTGGTACCATGATCCAATGGTCTCTATTTAACTAGATCAAATTTAAAACTCATCCATTTGATCAAATTTAGATAGGTTCACATTATCTATCTAATCTTTGTACACTTCTAAACTTTAGCTTTGTCATCTTTAAAATGCATCCATCAATCTTCTTGATCCAAGCTTTCATGTGCCATTTCATATTCCAAGATGCACATTCTTTATCTTTATCTAGACATTAAATGTTTATCTCTTTATCCCATGTTGATTCTTCTTATATATTTGGATCACTTTTGCTCCATCGATCTTCTTTGACTTGCTATATATTTTACTCACCATTGTGTCGATAAACATTGATCACTTTGTTCCATCTGAGTCCAATTTATCTATTAGATCTTCTTTATATGGTCAACCACTCACTATCATATCTTCTAATAGGCTTGATCATCAACTATAACAAGCTTATTTTCTTTGGGTATATGTTTGGTAATCTTTACAAAGGTGACACTTGTCACTTATGTGTTCACTCAGAGATCCTTTTGACAATTTGACTTTACTAAATTCTATTGGATCACATTTGTATGATGAATTAATATCTTTTGATCAAGTTGGGACATAATATAAAGTCTAAAAGTTATGAAATATTATGTCCTTTAATCACTACTCGAGCTGGTAATTGCTAGGTTAATGGGCTAGTTTTATAATAATGACAAAGGATTTAGTTATAACTATAACTACTAGGTCTTAGCTATATCCAATCATCATAAGAAAATAAAATCCTATTTAATTCCATGACTTAAACCCTTAGGTTTTTATTGATAAACTTTATCATGTCTAAGATCAAAGATAATTCAACTTTGAGCTCATTCCTTCTCATTTGAATCTACAGTGCACATTTTTAAGATGCTTATGAAAAACCCATAATATGTCTACCATTTTTTTATTTTTTAGATGTTCATAGCTCAGATTTTTAAGATAATTATAACTTTTCAAGACCTTTGTGTAGATTTTGTCTAAGTAAGCAACCTTGCATGACCATATCTTTAACTGTGTTTTCTCACATGATTCTAAATCTGGCACATAACATTTAAGGACTAGTGTGATTACAACCATGTGACCAACTACCCCATACTCATTTAAATTTGGTAATGGTGATGTCAATAAAATGCCTTCACATCTTTTCCTATCTAAACCTAAAATGTCTAGATGATCATTATGAAGAACCAGATGAATTCTATTCATGCATACAAGAATTCTAGTCACCCTCAACCTTTGATAAGATCACCATGATCAACATATTCATCATTGAGTATTAATTACATGATCATTATGTCCCTTTTGATGTTAATCCATTTTGACATACATTACCATCATATCTCTAACACATGACAAGCATAAACAATCTTTAAGTTTCATAATACCACACAGAGATCAATTCTCAACTCGTTTATTTGACCTTCATAAATAGTTTGGTTGTAGGTTTCTATGGAATTTAAATGAGAAATGAGGTTTAAAACCTAGCTCAACACTTACCTTGGTGATACTGTAGCATATTAAAACTCAAATGAGTCATAAGAACCCAAAATGTTTTTAACCCTAATGTTCTTTTGCTCATGCTTAAATAGTAGAAAACACTCTACAATAGGCATGTATCTAATCATATAGGCTATAAATATTATGATCCAATTCCTCTTGATATTTTATTTAAAGCATTAGTCCATCTTATTTCAATGGCCTTGAAATCCCCTTTCCTATATACCAATTTAGAGTGTTTATAGTGATGTTGACTGTGAGTGTTTGGATGCATCATTTTATAGACTCTAAATGGCTCTTTAAAGGAGAATTTACCCATATAGGTTGTCATGTAGGTTGTCATGTAATTTATAAAGTATTCATTATGTTACTAGTTTAAAATCAACAAAGGAAGCCACTTGAATGTGGACTATATATCCATGATGCCTGATTCATCTTCACAAAGCCTTTGGAAGGTTATGTTACTATATATAACATTGAAATATGGTAGTGAAATAATCCATGGAATAGGAGATATAGAACATCATGCCCATCTGACCAATCATTTTCTTCCTTTATCAAGGTATTGTCCATATATAAGGGTTATAAAATGGATCCATTTGTACTAGCTAAGACTTGAATGTAATTTATCATGAAAAAGCCAAAAATAATGTAGGGTCTCTATTTTGGAAATTTAGGGAACTTGTCCATAAATTATTCTTTTTGAAAAAATGAATTCAACTCTCAAATTTTCCTCTTACTCCATGACCTCATTATGGATTTTTGTGGTATTTTGAACTACCTAAGACCTTAAGGAAGCTCCACAACCTATTTAGATAACTCAAATCAATTATCTACCAACTTAGTGATTATTGAACATGACCTATAATGAGCCACTTTATTTTCCTACCAACTCTCTTAAGATCTCCTCAAGTGAGTAATTAATATCAAACTAATCACCAAGAAATATAAACTCATCTTGTAATTCTGGATGTTTCTCATATTGCTTATCATCTATAATCTTGTCAAGTGATACCTGATCTAGTCATTATCCTTGAGTGACCTCATATTTATTACCATCTATTGAAATTTCATCAAGTTCTTCAAGGAGATTTGAATATTCAACCCAAGATGCATTATGATCTTGAATAGGTGTTTCTTGATCAAAATTCTCATAAACATGCTCTCCAATGGGAAACATATCCCTATAAAGCCTTTCAATATCTTATAGAGATTCAATGTATAACTACCAATCATCCTTTTATTCCTCATTTTGATCAGCCTAAATAAGATTAAATTGAATGGTACCTTCATCTTTCTCAAGTGGATATATCTCAAACTCATTTATGTCTTCAATTTGTACCAATTCTTCATGGAGTTTTTCCACATCAAGACCAACCTTCTCTTTTACACTTGATATATCTTCTTCAATATTAGCTATAACCTCATTCTCAACTTGTACCATAGATGAATTATGACCTCTGATGAGCCACTTTTTTTCCTAACAAATCTCTTAAGATCTCCTCAAGTGAGTCATTAATATCAAACTAGTCACCAACAAAGATAAACTCGTCTTGTACTTTTGGATATTTTTCATATTTCTTCTCATCTACAATCTTATCAAGTGATACCTCATATAAGCCACTCTATTTGCTTATGAATATCAAGGTGTTTAATGAACATGACCTTTGATGAGCCACTCTATTTTCATACCAACTCTCTTAAGATCTCCTTAAGTGAGTCATTAATATAAAACCAATCACCAACACAGTTAAACTTATTTTGTACTTTTAGATATTTTTCATATTGCTTATCATCTACAATCTTATCAAGTGATACCTAATCTAAGCATTGTCCTTGAGTGACCTCATATATATTAACATATATTTAAAGTCATTTATCAACTTAAATAGGATTAGATTGAATGGTACCTTGATCTTTTTCAAGTGGAGATATCTCAAACTCATTCATGTCTTCAATTTGTACCAATTCCTCATAGAGTTCTTCCACATCAAGACTAACCTTCTCTTTCACAATTGAGATATATTATTTAATATTAGCTACAACTTCATTCTCAATTTGTACCATAGATGAATAATGACCTCTAATGAGGTACTCTATTTACCTACCAACTCTCTCAATATCTCCTCAAGGGAGTCATTAGTAGAAAACTAGTCACCAAAAAAGATAAACTCATCTTGTACATTTGGATATTTCTCATATTTCTTATCATATACAATATTTTCAAGTGATAGCTCATCTAAGCCACTCTATTTGATTATAAATAAAAAGGTGTTTACTGAACATGACCTCCGATGAGCCATTCTATTTTCCTACCAACTCTCTTAATATCTCCTCAAGTGAGTCATTAATACCAAACCAATCACCAACAAAGATAAAATAATCTTGTACTTCTAGATCTTTCTCATATTTCTTATTATCTACAATCTCATCATGTGATATCTCATCTAAGCATTGTCCTTGAGTGACCTCATATTATTACCATCTATTGACAGTTCATCAATCTCTTCAAAGAGATTTGAATATTCAACCCAAGATGCATCACGATATTGAATAGGTTTTTCTTGATCAAAATTATCATAAACATCCTCTCTAATAGGAAACATATCCCTACAAAGCTATTCAATCTCTTACAGAGATTCAATGTATAGCTACCAATCATCCTTTTGTTCCTCATTTTGATTAACTTGAATAGGATTAGACTGAATGTTACCTTCATCTTTCTCATGTGGAGATATCTCAAACTCTTTTATGTCTTCAATTTGTACCAATTCTTCATGGATTTCTTCCACATGAAGACCAACATTCTCTTATAAACTTGAGATATCTTCTTCAATATTAGCTACAACCTCATTCTCAACTTATACCATGATGATGTTTAAATGAAAAATTATTCCTCATACACATTTAAATCATCTTCTTCACACTCTCCAAGAACTTGACTTGCAACTGCAACTAATTTCTCTATTCTTTATAGAACAAGCTCCTCTTGAAGAAGGGAAATGGTGGGAGGGTGATGAAATTAATTTGTTTGAAAGATAGTATGAGACATGGAAGATTTATCATGATCATATTTTAAGATATTAAGGCCAATGGAATCATTTAGGGAGTCCTAGAGAGGAGGGAAATATAAATTCTTAGAGACTTTTATATCCTACTCCTTCCACTTTTCCATCACTTCATCAAAGTCTGAAACTTCCTTGTCCTCATGGAAAAATTGTGATTGAGGGATGAGTAAAGAATAAGTGGAACTAAAAGAAGGTTTAGTTTATTGAATAATTTCTTGAATAGGAATATGAGTCTATTCTTGACTCCAACTAGGAATATTCCCTGACACACACTGATCATGGTTAAAAACTTCATGAGACTAGCTCCAATGAGTCCCATCTGGCATGCCAAAAACTATTCTTAATCAGGAGTGTGCCCTTGTGAGAAAGTGTGATATTCCTCACTCCTATTAGAACATGGAATCTATTCAAATTTTGGGTTAATTTATAAGGGATAAAATCTCTAGAGAGGGCTGGTTCCCTTGGTTCTCTCACTAAAATTTACATTAAAAGTACTACCTACTGACTCTAGAAATGAAAAGGGTACAAAATATAGTGTTTTAAATGAAAATTAAAAAAACTAGAAATTAAAGGTGATGTAAAAATTATTTTTTGACCATTTATGCTTGCAATGACACTTTTGTGAGAGGGAAAAGCTTGTGCACATTCATTACTTGTGCACATTCATTACACTTAGGTAAGATTTATATAGTAGTGTTTCACAATAAGGACCTAATAAATTTAACTTATGTAAGGAAGGATTAAAATCACATATAATACATGAAATTAATCTTGTTTTACACACTTATAATGACATGAAAAGCATCAAAAATATCTCATGAAGATATAATAACTAGAAAATAACAAATGAAAACAAGTATTTCACTAAGCTATATCAATGGTAAGCACATACATTTATCTCTAAATAAAACCTAAAACTAGAGGAATTTAGCTTCTTATTTATCTCAAGAGGCAAATAATTTTTTTTTATACTTTAGGCAAAATCCAAAAATCAAAGAGACATTATATTCAGGAAAAAAGAATACATCTAGCAAAGAAAAAGATTGGAGACAAAGCCGCCTCAAAGCAAGGGACTTCAAACTTGGTTAAATACTCCTCATTAAGTGTTATGTAGCATTTATCATCCTTTAAAATATTAATGCTTCAAAGTGTTTCATGTAATAAATTTTTTATAATGTTTTTTTTTTGCTTATATAACTTGTCATAATGTTTATTCAAGCTTAGAACACTTGGAGAGTGCCTAGTTTCTTACATCAACCCCTAGATTTTAGCCTTCATGTCTTCTTGATGAATGAGTCTCCCTACATGAATGTGGGATTTTAAAACCATTAAATTCCTTGTTTTAACCATTATATATCTCATTAATGATTCATTACAAATTTGAACAAGTTTTTTATGAGACTTCCTCTACTCGTTTTGACTTTATCTTTGAATGGGGCGTAAGAGGGAAGAAGAGTGCTATTTGAGCTTGAAGACCTATTCTAACTTGATTTAATTAATTTGAAACATCAATATGATTTTTTATATGTAAAATTTGGTGTATAATATCATATAATAAATTTTTAATGATTTTTGAGGAGTCATATGCATTCATTTTGTCTTCTAGTTCCTTAAATCTTGTCATTTTACACTAGACATAAAAGGAAAAGTTATAATTTTATTAAAATTTGGTTTAAGAATACTTAAATATACCATGGAATGACTATAAAGATAATACCAGGCATATGAAAAAATAATTTTTTTCATCAAACACTCAATAAGACCTGAAACAACACCAAAACAATGATTTTTCTATGAACTCCTTGTAGCCTTTATTTTCTAAAAATCTCCTTGTCTAGGATAAATTAGAGATGAAAATGATAATATTAGGATATTTTTAGACACCCTCTATCCATTTATGTCTCTTTATAAATTTTGGTTTCCAAAGTCCAAGTGTAGATATGTTTTCTAGCCCATTCCTTCACTAGAATTAGGTCTAATTAGCCCTTTTAGCCCTAGAAAGAGAAATCTTATTGCTAGGAGATCACACAAGTTTTAAACCTATAAAAAATGGTTGATTAAATTTTAAAGTTATTACAAAAATATTCACATAAAATTTGGTGGTCTGGAACATTGTGGAGGTACTAAAACCATGAAATGGTCTTTGGAAGGCTTGCCTTTTTGAGGCATTTGATGACTAGCCTGAAAGGATTGAACGATTGGGGCACCTATGAAAAATTTATTATTTATTTATGAGATTTTATAGGTAAAAAAAGTTTCAATTCACCATTCCAATTTATTATCATCCTTATACACTCAACAAAACACCCATTTTATCTCAAAAGCATGGAAAAGTATAATTTTTGTACTATTTCATACAATTGAAGTATAAAAAAAATTGATGTGAAGGAAAATATGAGAGTATATTAAACCATAAGATATGTTTTAAGAATAAAATATATAATTTTTGGAGGTTTCCAACTCAATATTTGCAAACAATTTAAAACTAGTGTTTTAAGAGGGGTTTTGATAGTTTTCACAATTAAGGATGATTCATATAATTGTGACGTCTACCATATGAAAAAATTATACAAAATGGAATTTAAAGACCAAATATAACACATATTATCTCCTTAAAATTCCCATTCTAAAACTCCTTGCTAGTGTGAGCATTCAAACATGGCCTATCGAGCTTCTTTCTCCATTTTATACACCCTATTGTGTTCTTGAGCCAAAAAATGGCTTATCCATGAAGTTATATGCTAAAAAAAATATTTAACACGTATAATATCCTGAAATTAACATGTTTCAATTATTATTAATTGTCATTAGACCTTGTAAGTGGAAATGACCCCCTTTTGGGTAATAGGCCAAGTCTAGGCTAATGGGGTTTGACTGTAAATGGTCACTCACCACCACTTATGATTTGTTTCTCAAGTTTAATATACTTTATACATGTTATTTAAGAATTAATACAAATTAATAAAACATCTCAAAGTGTACCAAAGTGTTCCAAAGACAACCAACACTCTTTTTAATCATTCTCTCACCATTGACTCCAGTCATGTTTCCCTGAAAATGACCTACATATGAGATAGAATAGAGGATATTTTACCTATTTTATAATGAAAAAAATTATATTAGGTTTTTTATTTGGTCATGAGTAACATATTTAAAAATATTCAAGTATTTATGATCCTTCTAGAACCTTCAAACATTAAAAACTCTCAGACAACTTTTGGAATGTTGAATATGCATAAAGTTTACAAACATGGTTGCATGTTGTCCATATAGAACTCTTATTTTCCATATTTCATATAATAATTATGCTAAGGTAGAGTTTTAATCATAATTTTTTATCTCATTGAATCATATTGGTTATCCAACCCTTTTAAACTCCTCAAGTCATGGTTTTTCTCAAGACATGGTTGATAACTAATGACCATATTCTGTGTTTATCACTCAAACACCTAGCGGCATACCTAGGTAATCATTTGTATTAGATATTATAAAATATGATATTTATCTCCTATAAATAATCAATTACATATCTCACTATTTTAGACATATTTTCATCATACTTATGCTAAGCCATTCTTTAAAATAATTGACTAAGTCAATGTCACTAGTCTAAATGTAGGTGTACATTTTAAGAGTTAAAAGGATGCATGTAGGGTAATATGCATGATAAATTTCATGATTGGGATACCTATAATTTATTTATACTTTTATTAGGTTTTAAAATTACCATTAATCACTTATATTCCATAGTGTTTCTCTTTTTATACCATTAGTCCTTCTTCACTCTTTATGACTGTGGTGCTTGTGTGTGTGTGGCTATAGGTTCATAATTTTGGTGTATGAATGTATAAGTGCTTGAAAAATTCATATAACCCTTTTAAAAACTGACCAAAATATTATAAACCTTCATTGGTTCTTTTGAAAACATTCATCCTACCATGTTTGACCATCTGTTCTTGTCTATAGACCCTCTATTAAGTACGTGACTATACATGTTGCTTGTATGGACTAGGGTTGCATATTATAGACACTAAAAATACATACACTAAATCTCTAGATGTTTTATTAACCTTTAACACACACTTTAACCCATTTAACCCTTTATCTAATTTAATTATTCAAATAAATTATTTAATTCCTATTTCCACCTCACCTACTTAAACACATGGCTAATCTATCGACACATAACCTAAAGACCATTTAAACCCTATAATTTAATGTCTTACCTCCCTAGAATTCTTCCTCATGCATCCCCATGCCCCATTTATTAACCTCAAACCTTTTCCCAAGGAATTAACTTCCATTCATTAGTGGAATTGAATAAATTTAGCAAATTTTGACTATATCCTCTCGACCACCGAAAGTCATCCCTAGACCACCAATGGCTGTCCTAGACTACCGACAATTACTTAAACTCCTTCTCAAGAGTGAATTATCAAAGTATTTAATATAAAATAAATTATACTAATTCATTTATTATTATTTGTCTATTTTTTTGCATGATAAATGCATGTTAGACTATTTGTGAAACTATTTTTTAAACTATTTGTTAGACTCTCATTTTAATACTCCTTTGATCTATATTAATATATGAAGTGGAGGTTGAATTCATCATTCAAGTGTGAGAGATTATCACTCCCAAGTTAATCTAGAAGATTCCTAGAGCTAAACCAGAACTAGATAGAGACCAATGAGGCACTTCCACATTCTCAACACCAAGGAATCAAATACCATTACTCTATCCATGTTACTCCAGATTACCAAGTCGCTCATTTTTAGATTCAAGATTCCTCCAAGACATTAAATAGGAAAGATAATTAATCTACACTAGTTTTCAGTTAAATTATTTGGTTTCAATAGCTTATATCCTACACCTACTTTTAACCTCTCCCAATAACCTCTCTAGTTTTGGAGTTTTGGAACTCCAAACACCATACTCTCCACCATGCACCATATGACCACTCTCAACCATTTTGAATATAAAATAATTAATCTTAATACCTTACCTCTACTCTCATGACCCTTAACTAACCCTTAAACAACCTACATAACCCCTCTTTAACTTACCCATAGTCCCTTTCTTATTGAGAGCTGAGACTATCACACTGATAGTGACCATCAAAGATCACCTTCGATTGTCAGTGGTCATCTATCAATTAGTGATGGTCATAACCTAGCCAGCATTATTTACCAAATATTATTATTTATCATTATGTAAAACATTTTAACCAAACTATCAATCATTTATTAACCACCAATTTCAACCAAAATCCATTTTTTCCTGACTTATATCACTACACATAATCAAGAACAACCTGACCACACCTGAACCACACCTTAATAGTTTAACATTTATTTTAGTGTTATTTTATTAAAATGAATAATTTATTGAAAATAATTTATTTTATTTTGATTAAGTACTTTCACTATGTTATGAAATATTTCTTATCAACAACTTTCTTAACATTAACTTGTCTAAAACTTGTAATGGAAACCTCTAAGGAATTCATGTGCTTCTTGGATCTAGCTTATGCTAGGCAATCCACCCACCTACATAGCTTATCCACCATTTTATAGAGTAATTTATTTTACGTACATCATCTTCCCTAGATAGAGAGGAGTATCTATAAATGTTGAGATTATAGAGAGAAAATGACATCCAGGTTTTACTAACCTCACCCTTCTTTCAAATATTACATCTTATTAAATAGAAATAAATGCAAAATTTTAGTGAAACACATACAGGTGATGATTACATGAGATTCATAATCACACAGGGTGCTTGTGAGTTGACCTTCTATGAAGTGATTTCTTAACAATCCAAACTATTCTTTGGAAGTCTTCCTTCATGGGTGAAAACCCTTGAATTTACCTTAAATATATTTCATGTACTTGTTTGTAATCTCTCTAAGAAATATTTAGGTTAATTTTCTCCTTATTATCTCTATGCATGCATTGAACCTCTTTATTCAATGATAATCACCCCCTTAAACCCAAAACCTTAATGAGAGGTCAAAAACTTTGGCATGCTTAAAGTCTTAAACACATTCTTAACATGTCCAAAACCCTTGATAGATGTAGGTGAATTTTTTTAATGGATGTGGCATGCTTATGTTGAGAAAAAGATAAAAGAGATACCACAAGTAGTTTTTTGATAAATTTCTTTAACATTCTAATCATCTCCTCACATAATTTATATCTCTGTCACTTTACCACACGTGTATGCCTTCTAATGACCTTATTGAATCTTGCTTATCCTTTACTCCATACACTAGCTTGTTTGTTCTTATTTTATCATTAAAATCATGAAATTATCACTCATTATCACTATCAAACACATGCTTAACATTTTTATCTTCTCTAATGATCATGACAAGCATAAACAATCTTGATGTTTCCTCATACCACACACAGATCAATACCCAAATATATCATTTTACCTTCATATATAGGTTGGTTATAAGTGTCTAAGGAATTTGAATGAGAAATGAGGTTTAAAACCTAGCTCAACACTTACCTTGGTGATACTCTAGCATATTAAACTCAAATGAGTCATAAGAACCCAAAATGTTTTAAAGCCCACTATCCTTCTTTTTCTCCTACTTAGATAATGGAAAACTCTCTATAATAGGCTTGTAGATGATCATATAGGTTATAAATATTTTTCTTCAATTCCTCTTGATATCTTATTTAAACCATTAGTCTATCTCATCTCAATGGCCTTGAAATTACCTTTCCTACATACCAATTTTGGCTATCTCTAGTGATGTTGACTATGAGTGTTTGGATGCATCATTGTGTAGACTGTAAGTGGTTATTTTAGGGCAAAATTACCCTTGTAGGTTTTTATGTAGGTCATCATGTACTTTCAAAAGTATTCATTTATTTATTAGTCCAAAATCATCAAAATAAGCCACTTGAATGTGGACCATATCCCCATGATGCCTAATTCATCTTCACAAAGCCTTTGGAAGGCTCTATTACTATAGATAACACTAAAATATGGTATTGAAAGAATGCATAGACTAGAGGCTCTAGAAATTTAGGAAACTTTAGGGAACCTGTCCCTAAATTCTTCTTTTTGAATAAATGAATTCAATCTCAAATATTCCTCTTACTCCATGACTTCATTATGGATTATTATGGTATTTATAACTATCAAAGTCCTTAAAGAAGCTCCGTAACCTATTTAGATACATCAAATCAATTATCAATCTCCCATGATCATGAAACCTATGGGTGTATGTGCAAGTCACAAGGTTATGAAGGACATAAAAAAGACAAAGTGCATGGAAAATTAATACTAATCTTAGGTTTCCATCATTCACTATGATTTTTTCCATGTTTTCAATATGATGGATCTTATCACATCAGTTTCAACATTAACACTAAAACCCTATAGACCTCTAAGAAAATTTATGAATACACATGAAGGTGTGACATAGGGTAGTGAGAAGGAAATATGGGCATATTCATAATGTGTGGATCCAAAAACCAATATTAATCTTCCTTAAGTCCTAAAATTGATCTTTTTTTCTTGGAATAATTTGAAACTAGCTACATTGCTTTTATTCCCATGTGATTATTCATGTGAATCACTTTTAGGTACACATCAGTGTTACAAGCCTAAGAGCTCCTTATGGGAGGCTTGTGGAGATTTTTTTCTTAGTGATAAATGGATTAATGGCCCATAGAGGAAATGGATTCATGATTTACTCTTTTTAATTAATATAACACCTTAAACATCAACAATATTTTCACCTTAGTATACAAAAACCCTGCAACTTTCAAGAAACTCAAAATAAATCCTCTCAAAGGAGATATACCTAGAATAGAGATATTTAAATCCTTACTTGGATTAAAAAGGTTTTTCATGAATTATACCACCAATTTATAACCTTTGAATTTTAAAACATCTACTGAACAGCTCATATTTTTCTTTAAAACAAACCCAATAGCCCACTCAGAAAGATAGAGAAGGAAACATGGGTTTATGCTATAAATACCCTCCTCAAATGAGTTATTAAATGAAACCAATATTAAACTGAGCCTCAAAAATACTAATATCATCCCAAAATAGCATTTCTCTCCATTATTTTTAGAGATGTAGAAACAAGTCCAAGAACAGACTCCTCTTAGATGCATAGGATATAGTGACCTACTATCACTCTTAGAGATTATTAATAAAGATGAGGCAAAAAATGCATCAAATGATGAAAATAATTTAAAGATTACTTAGATAAAAAATAATCACCAAATTTTAGGATCTTAACTCTCTCTCTCCTCTTTCCATATTGAGCATTTGAAAACTACCCTTTTAGGGTTGCCATAAAGGTCAATATTGGAGCAAAGTTATTTTTTGCCATTTTTTCACTTGAAACTTCATCCAAACCACTAATATTTCCCTTTTGGGTCCAATTAATCTTCTAATCTTTTTTACTCACAAAAATCCTCTAAAAACCAAAATGAATGCCCCAAAAAGGCCCATTTTTTCACTTAAAAGGCTATTTTCACTAAGGATATCTGATTGAAATACTATAAAATGTGTTCTAGATTATTTAAAATGTCTAATGAGCTGAATAAAGATGTAATTAATATTTTTTATAATCATATACTATTAATACCTTACAAAACCTTCTCTAGAGGTCACAAAATGGTCATAATTACATAGAAATGAGTCATGAAGTTAGTCTAAAATGTGATGAACCTAATTATCTATATGTTAGGAATGTAATGACATTGAAACCATAAATGACACTTGAGTAACACTTAAGGATCTTCTTACCACTGAAAATGGCTCAAAAAGGCCAAGAAATTACTAGGCAAATGAAAGACAAGACCTTAATTCACCTAATCAACCTTGAGACCTGATAATCATGGTTTATAATGATCACTTTAAGGAATTTTCAAGACTAAACTACTGATCCATAATACAAATTGGCATGATATGTAAATTTTTGAATGGTACGGGTGATAATTTGACTTGTGAGGTCAAAATTGTCAACAATTATAAGGCTAAAATATTCATCTTCCTCCATCTGATTAGGTACATATAACTATGCATCATCTTCATCCAAAGTTTATTCACAAGAAACATACAATCTTTATCTATTTTAGCATGCTCCACATGCCCTTCATTTTCACTCTGGGCTACCATAAAAATTAGCTCCTCTCTCATCTTTCCATTCATAGAAATACTCTTCATCTTATCTTCCCTCTTTAAGGAAACTCTCATCTCTTGCTTCTTTCTTGTATCAAAGTTTAGCTTCACAAGCCACTTCAATCTATTCTTCATCAATGTGCCAAATATTTGGTTCTCTTCCTCTTGTATATGCTCTATCATCATGTCAAATTTATCTTGAATCTTCATCAACACATTCACCATGTCCTCTCTTCCATGATTCTTTTCCATATTCATAATCAAAAGATAAAAAACATTTAATGAACTCTAGTATCCTTAGCTCAATTTCTCCTCTCACATACTCTACCTAAGGAATCAGAACTTGCATTGATACTAGTTTATGTGGCTTTGATACTACTTAATGTGGCTCTGATACTATAATATGTGGCTACATGTCAAAATTCATTTACTTACACAAATTCATTCATGAATTCAATAAAAATCAACTTTAATCTTCTCTAACAATGTCATTAAATTTTTCATTAATATCCTCTCAAAATACATACACATGTATTAGCTTCAATAACCTATCCTCACTACGTAAATAAACTTGCCATTCCCAATCCAAGAAAGCACCTAACACATTCAAAATCATTTACACATAAAAACATGCCTACCTTAGAAATAAAATTATATAATCATATATATAATTTTACAAATAAATAAGGGAGACAAATAAACATGAATCCCCACACTTCACATGGAAAGGAAATGATGAAGTAAGAATGGTCAACCAAGCATCCTCATCCCACATCCACTTGGGAGAATGATGAAAAGAAGAAAAGGAGTAAGACCAAGGAATTACACTTTAAATTTCCTCATGGGAGGAATAATGAAAAGGGACAAAGGCTCCCATCAAGTAAAATTGTGTCACACTTCACATGGGTTCACTATCTAGTGAATAGTACAAGCTAGTTACATGTCAAAGGTCAAAAGTGAATAACATCTCCTTAGACAAATCTGGTACACCACCATGTTCTTCATATTCCTTCATATAATTTTGAAACATACCACATATGCAATATAAAATAGTGCCATGACACCTCACCATGGTGAATAGTGTCTACCACATCATCAATGAATAGTGCTATATGAATAGTGTCACTTAAATAGTGTTCTATCACCACATCACTTTTGGGATAAAATATCTATGAGAAGTGATAAGGATGATGATAGATAAATATACATGAGTGGTGGAGGATCCATCAAAATACAACTTCCAAGATGGAGATTCCAGAGTGATTATAATTGACTCATCAAGAAATGTTGTTATTAATGGTGATGAGTTAAACAAAGGAGTTTCAACTAACTAATTGGTAAATTATTATCCTTTAACAACATTTTGGTTCACATATTCAATATCAAGTTCATTTGTTAATATAATCCACTTATCCATTCATCTAGTAAGAGCTGATTTTGATATCAAGTATTTGAGTGGGTCAATTTTGGCAATGAGCTTAACTTGATTATTGGACATATAATGCCTAAGATTTTGGGAAGCAAAGAAAACTATTAGGCAAGCCTTTTCAATTGGAGTGTAGTTATGATGATAATATGAAATGGTCTTAATAAGATAATATATATCTCTTTCTTTACCATTTTATCATGTTGTACCAAGAGAGATCATAAATCATGTGGGGACATTAAAATCTACAGGAGCAAAGGCTTTCTTAGTAATGGAAGTGTAAGCACATGAGGTTTTAGTAGATACTATTTTAGATAATCAAATTCCTTATAACATTATAAAATCCAATTTAATTGGGATCCATTTTTAAAATTATGAATAAAGGGTGAAATTTATCTACCAGTTAGGAAATAACTTTGTGTATAGCTTGCAATTTTCCTTGTAGGCTGCATAGTTGCTTGAGTTTTTTGGGTGGAAAAATATTAGTAATTGATTTTACCTTTTATAGATAAATTTCAATGCCATGATGAGAAATTAATAACCCAAAAAGTTTCCAAGACATTACCCCAAACATACACTTCTTGGGATTTAGCCTAACTTTATAGTCTCTTAGCCTTTCAAATATTTTGCATAGGATTGTTGGATGTTTAGCTTGTGTTTTGGATTTTCCCAAAATATCATCGACATAGTATTAAAGTATGTTTTTAATCATATCATTGAAAATTATATTCATATATCTTTGGTAAATGGCACCTACATTTTTTAGATTAAAAGGCCCATGGCTTGATAATAGAAGGTACCCCATGGAGTGATAAAGTGATAACTCCTTGAACAAATAGTTTAAACCTTGTCCTTGATTAGTGCGAGTGCACAACTATTTTATTAATTTTAAAAAAATAAGCACATAATGATGCCTTTACTCCATTAACCCTTTTACATTGCAAACATAGATTATATAGATTTTACCCATGACTGGTAAAACCAACTAATCTTATAACCAACTATTTATGGGAAAACAACCTGTAAGGTAGTTCTAATTAATAAACCAAAAACATGAAAACTACCTAAGAATTAAAACTAAGTAACTTTATTTTATGGAGGTGTCTTTACTAAAATGATGCATGCCTCATTAGCAATAATTATTTATTAACCTACCAAAAAATCTAATCTAATGTTAAGACTTTGGAATAATCCTAACAAACCCCCTATGATCCAAAGTCAGGTCTTTGGACACATACCAAGCATTTTTCAAAATTTTCAAATTTGATTCTATCAAGGGGTTTTATGAAGATGTCAGTTGTCAGATCGGCAGTTAGGCAATATATTGGATTAAGATCTTTCCTTGCCACCAGCATTCATAGATAATGGTATTTGACATCCATATGTTTTGTTTTGGCATGAAACATAGGATTCTTGGATGTCTTGATTGCACTTTGATTATCAATATATAACTATGTAGGAGAAAACTAAGAAACCTGAAGATCTTCAAGAATACGATGTAGGTAAAAAATTTATCAGGAAGCATCTAATGCTACAATATATTCTAATTATACTGATGAATTTGCCAGTATATCCTAATTCTTACAATACCAAGCAATGGCAGATGAACCCATATGCATAGTGTATATTGTGGTTAACACTCTATCATCTACACATCTATGAAAATCTACAACACAATATCTAACAAGTTTGAAGTTCTTGTTGTGGTGGTATTCAAAGCCACATGTTTTCACTCCCTGAAGGTAACGAAGTTTTCATTTTGTTGCATGCCAATGAATTTCTCTTGGATCATGCATAAACGTAGATAAAATTCCAACTAAAAATGAAATATTGGGCCTGGTAGTCATCAAGTATATCAAACCTCCCACCAATTTTCTATATGTGGTGCCATCAAACAAGACATTGATATGATCCTTAGACAATTTCAAGTTACTTTCCATGGGAGTTAGGGCAGGTTTGCAATCACTCATGCCAAACCTATCTAATAACTTAGAAATATACTTAGTATATGTAATGAAATATTTTACTCTTTTTGAGTTACCTCTATGACTAGATAGTGGTGAATAAGTCCAAGATCTATCATCTCAAATCCATCTTTTAATTCTTGCTTCACAACTTGTTATGGTTTTCATAATTACCTGTGATAAACAAGTCATTGACATAGAGAATAAATATCACCATTTTCTTACCCTACACTCGAAGATAGAGAGTATCATCAGATTCACTATGATGAAAACCAATGGATTTAAAGTATGAATCATTTTTCTCATACCAAGTCTTGAGTGCATGTTTGAGCCCATATAAAGCTTTTATCAATGTAAATACTTTGTGTTCAGCACCCACCTATTTAAAACCCTAAGGTTGTTTTAAATAGACTTCTTCCTATAAATCACCATTTAAAAAAGAACTTTTAACATCTAATTGATGTACTTTCCAACCATTTTGTGCTGCTAAGGGAAGTACCATACAAATAGTGTGCCATTTGGCAGTTGGTGCAAATGTTTTGTCATAGTCAATGCCTTCTTGTTACACATATCCTTTTGCAACAAGTCTTGCCCTATGTTTATCAATGGAGCCATCTAATTTATACTTAATCCTATAAACCCATTTACATCTAATGGGTTTAACATGTGGAGGAGGATCAACTAAAACCCATGTATTATTGCTAAGTATGGCATCCTACTCACTTTTTATTGCCTGTTGCCAAACATGTTCAGTAGATTCCTCATCAAAAGTGGATGGCTTAGAGGAAGAAGTAGTAACAACCATAACATAATTAACCTATTTTTTGGAATTCTTGGGCCTTGTAAAACCAACTTCATCTATTTTCATGTTAAAAAAAGTACTTTGAGCCCATTTTAGATACTTATTCAAATTATTCAAATCAGGGACTCTAGAATTTTCATTATGTGCATCACTTGAAGGGTGACTTAGAGAATTTTCAACAATTTTGAAGTCATCAAATTATGAACTTGTAGATGAAGGAGAGGAAAGTGAAGGAATTTGAGTCTCATACCATAACTTTGAAGAGTTGTCCCCATTATTCAAACCCTTATCTCTTTTTATATTTTTTCTCTCTAATCTATCAATTCAACAATCAATCTCTATAGTGTTCATAGTCACAAACTCATCAAATATTACATCTCGGCTCACTATGAATTTGCCTATATCCTGTGCAAACAAATGAAACCCCTTTTTATCTTTAGAATAAAAAAGAAAGATGCATTTTTGACTTCATAGTTCCAACTTAGTTCTATGTTTCATAGGAACCAAAGCAAAACAAAGACATCCAGACACATTCAAGTGTTTAAATTTTGGTTTAAACCCATACCATGCCTCATATGGAGTTTTTCCCAAAAGTGAAAATGTGGGGGACCTATTTCTCAAATACACTGTAGTACCAATGACTTCTTCCCAAAACTTATCATCACACTACTTATAGTGCAACATGGTACATGTTTTGCCCTCTAAAGTTCTATTCATCTGTTAAAATATTCCATTTTGCTATGGAGTATAAGCATTACTATATTTTAGATGAATGCCATCTTCTCGACAATAATCTAAAAATTCATTTGAGGTATACTCACCTCTATTATCTGAATGAAGAATGACTAAATGTGAACCTATTTCTTTTTCAACTAAGTGTAACTAATCAACAAACTTAGAGAAAACATCGGATTTGTTTTTCATAAAAAATACCCAAATCATTTGAGAAAAGTCATCAATAAACAATACAAAGTATCTACACCCACTAATGGATGACTTTTTCATGTCACATACATCACTATGAACTAGCTTTAAACACCTGTTAGCTCTCTAGGATGATTGTTTAGGAATTTTTTCCCAATTTTGTTTGCCCAAAACATATGACTCACAAAGAATACTATCTTTGCAAAAAGTGGGCAACCCATTCACCATACCATATCTCTAAAAATCCACTAAAGAGTGGATATTAAAATTTCCATAGTGGAGATTCCATAACTACTGTGTAGACATAGTACCTATACCTATGTCAACAATTTCCACAAGTTATATAGTGGGAGGAAGCACTTTATAATTTAATCTAATCAAGTTTCCATCTTCATATCCTGTATATATTATTTTATAATCATCTTTCACTCAATTGATGTAAATGAGCCCATTTTCAAGCACAATTTGATAACCTCTCTTTCAAATAATTACCAAAGAAAGTGTTTCTTCAATGTGAGAACATACCAAACATCCTCCAAGTATTTTATGGACCCATTAGGAAGAAGGATCTGAATAGATCTAAGTCCTAGTGGTGTACGCATAGACTTATCTACAAGGCAACTAGAGAGAGAGAATCTTCCTTGAAAGACCAAAAGAAATATCTCCTAAATGTCATGTGTTTGGTTGCTCTTATGTCTAAAACCCATACATCTATGAGCTCATCTCTAGCCTCATATTCAATATAATCAATGTGCCCCAAAGTAGTGAATGCAGATTCATGTGAAACATTACTAGACTCATCATAGTCATGATAAGCATACTAAGCAGAGTTAGACTTAGTCACTTTTTATGGCCTCTAAATTTTATCAAAAGGAATCCTACATTGTGAGGCAATGTGACCAAATTTTATACATGTATGACATTGAATGCCTGATCTACCTCGACCTCTACCCCTATATGAGTTGTGACCACATCCTCAGTCACTTGTTTCATGTGTTTGGTTAGATTATTGGTCATTTGAATAACCTATACCTCTATTTTTATATATGCCTACTCTGTAACCTTGACCCCCTCTATAAATGTTTCCTTTATTGTTTTGATGCCTAGATGAAGATGAACTAGGCTTTGACTCTAAAACATGGGCTTCTTCAGTTTTCTTGGATTTATTGGGTAGAGAGAGGCCATTTTGGATGAGAAACTCAGCCAACTTATCAAAGGTGATGCCTGTGATCTTGTCAGAGACATGCAACATTTCAAAAAAAATCCTATAGGACCCAGGTAGTCCTTTCAAAGTAGTAGTGACTATGAGGTCATCATCTAGTTTTTCAAACCTAAACTTAGTGTACTTAGTAGTGATATTTTTCAACTTAGACATATATTCTCCCATATCCCCATATTCATCTAATGATCAAGTAAACAACTGCATATGAATATCTATCTTCTTATGCTTAGGTTTATTATCATACAAATCTGACAATGTTTTCCATGCAGTGTAACTATGAGGAGAATTTTCAATATGAATATAAGTATCATGATTACAATAGCATTTAATGAGAGATAAGGCCTTCGAATCATGAAAATTGAATACATATAATTTAGCTTGTTCTGTTGGCAATGTGGAATTTTCATTGTTGACAATATCATATAACTCATTAAAAACTAGTGAAGTTGTTGGAAATATTGTCATTGATGTCAAAGGTCTAGTATTATTGGTGATGAAGGCCCCATTGCATTTAATGTTGTTTGTAATAAATATATCTTGGCTAATATGAGTTAATATTTATTTAATATTAACTAATATATTTTTGGTTGCATATGAGACAAAAAAGGGCCCATGGATAAGTTGAAGAGCCACGGGGTAAAGACAAAAGAAGGATGGGATGTATTTTCCCATGAAGAGTCATCTTGGGGAATACCAAGAGTCACCAAGTGAAGACAAAAGAGAAAGGGCGAATTTCTCATGAAGGGACACTTTAAGGAATACGAAAAGTCACCAAAGATAAGGACAAAAGTGGGAAGGATGTTTTTGGTCATGAAGGGTCACCACATGACTTTTCAAATGCTTGGATATGAAGGGTCATCCAAGATTGGCACCATTTTCCATGAGGATTGAAGGGTCACAAAGGGGGAAGGCCAAAGGTCATTTGGAAAGCTATAAATAAAGGCTTGAGAAGCCATTTGTAATAGGGAAGTGAGAGGTTTATTTGATATTATAATATCTAGCTTAGAAGAGCAATTATGAGAGATGAATATGATCTGTATTTGTTATATCTAGCTTAGAAGAGCAAAGGTGAGAGAGAGGAAGAAGATGTTGTATTGATCTGTCATTTGTTGAGATAGCAACATTGAGAGATAGGTGTGTGGTATACACAAAGGGGTTGGTGCTCCTATGGGTTGGTGCTCACAAATTGTTGCTAAGTTGGTGCTTGGCAAAGGGGTTGGTGCTCACAAATTGTTGCTGGGTTGGTGCTCGGCAAAGGAGTTGGTGCTCCTGTGGGTTGGTGCTTATGAATAGTAGCTAGGTTGGTGCTCATCAAAGGGGTTTGAAGCTCTTGTGGGTTGGTGCTCCTGTGGGTTTGTTCTCATGAATATATTTGAGATTAATTCTCCATGGTTTTTCCCACATTGGGTTTCCACGTTATATCTGGTGTCTCTCTCTATCTTGTGTGATGTTTATTGTTTGAGTTTTATTGCATATCTTGAATGCTTGATTAAGTGGAATTTGATAAAGGGAAAGATTTATAAGATATATAATATACTGATTCACCTCCCCTCTTAGTATATTTTGTGCTTAACATAAGCCTCCATTAATCATTTCCAATCAGAATAATTAGAAATTGTTAATCTATCACCATCTAAAAGCAAATTTTGAATCTTTGGCATCTTGAAATAAAATCAAGTGTAGTAGAGAAAAGTGTGATAAAATACAAAAGAGATGAAAAAAATATCACACTCACTGCATAAGACAATGCCTCTATGGGGGTTTTCACTTTAACCTCCACGTAGAGCAAAAAAAAAGGAAAAACAAGAATTTTTGATGAGTTTTACACTTAACCTCACCAAAAATCAATTGATTACACCCTTACTTTTCCAAACTACATCCTTATTCCACCAATTACACCCTTATATCACCACACCAATGTAAAATAAATAGAATTTAATTCCCCTTTTTCAAATTTTAAAACAGCACTATACAATAAGTATGCTTTTCACAACTTTCAAGGCATACAAAAAATAGATTTAAAAGGGAATATTCCTTTTACACAAAGTATATTCTAAAAAAAATATTCTTCCAAAAGGAAGGGATTTGAACCCTTAACCTCCTCCTTTGCAAGCTTCTAACAAAACAACTTTAACCAATTGCTCTAAGAGCACTTTCAAAATATAATACTCAGAAACTTGTACTTATGTTGGATTTTGTCTATGAGGGAAAATTAAAAAAAATATTACATGTATGTAAATAAATCAAAGAATTTTACCTTTTTAATCTTCTCAGCTAGGCTTTCTCACTTGGGACCCATCTAATACAAATTTTTGATATCCAAAACTTTAGAAACATAGGAAAAAATATTTACCAATTTATTGTAGTGCCATTTTTACCTAGGACGCCATGGCAGCTCCTGGAAATTTTCTTTGCACCTGTTCTCACTCCTGGAGGCTGTACAAATTTGTATAAGCAGTGTAAAACTAATTTTGACTGAGTTTTAGCAATTTTTGAGGTATCATTTGTTGGAAATAGCTTCAAATTGCAGCTAGGGCATTGGAAGGCCATACCGTTGGCTGTACAAATCCAAAAAATGCCAGATTTTCTTTTTGAGGATTCAAAATAGGGGGTTTAACCAGATCTATAAGGGTTTTTGGATTCAAAAAGGCTGATAATGAATGCAATCAACAATGGCAGCCATGGATGAAAAATATAGAGGTTTTCAGTATGCAAATAGGGCATACAAGTTTGATTTTACAAAAAAATAATGAATTTAATAACATTTAAATGCTAAGAAATTCATTTTTAATGCTAGACGAAGAGTTTGAACACATTTTAATGGAGTATGAATGGCTAAAATGACAAGATGGTCATATAAGAGAAATACATAGGTTTAAATGCAAAAAATAATTGATAACTTAAAAAAAATCAATAATTTTTCAAATTTTTGACATTACATTTAAACGAATAAACTATTTTCTTGATATGGCATACCTTATTTCATGCCATTTGATTTCTCATGAATTTGAATTTTCACCTTCCCTTCTTTCAAATTCACCAATGCTCCTAAAATTCACTGTGCTAGACAAAACTACGCTCTGATACCACTGATAACTCCTTGAACAAATAGTTTGAACCTTATCCCCACTTAGTGCGAGTGCACAAGTATTTTATTAATTTTTAATAAGTACATAAGGGTGCCTTTACTCCATTAACCCTTTTACATTGTAAACATAGATTATATATATTTTACCCATGACCAGTAAAACCAACTAATCCTATAACCAACTATTTATGGGAAAACAACCCATAAGGTAGTTCTAATTAATAAACACAAAACATGAAAACTATGTAAAAAATAAAACTAAGTAACTTTATTTTATTGGGGTGTCTTTACTAAAAAGATGAATGCCCCATTAACAATAATTTTTTATTAACCTACTAAAAAATCTAATCTAATGTTAAGACTTTGGAACAAGTCCTAACATAAAGGCAGTCTTGTGTTGATCTGCTAGGATAATTTTGATTTGTTTGTAACTAGAAAATATATCTATGAGGGAGATAATTTCATAACCATATGTGGAATCGATGATCATGTCTATGTTTTATAGGAGAACTCATCTTTTGGATAAGATTTGTTAATATCCTAAAAGTTTGTGTAGATACAAATTCCTCTAGTTAGTTTTCCCATAGGAATATTATTATAAATCCAATTTGAGAAATCAATGCGATGGATGAATTTTGATTCCAAAAACATTTGGAGATAATTTTTTAACTAGTAAGGCCACCTTAGGGTGAATTTTGTGAAGTTTTTACTTCACAAGTTTAGCATTAGTATAAGTAACAAGGTGATACACAAGCAAAGTTGGATCAATACTTGGCATATCGACATAGTACCAAGCAAAAATGTCTAAAAATTACTTAATAATAATAATGAGAACATATCTTTCTTCCATAATAAGACTTTCCCCAAGTGTAACATTATTGGGATCCTCCTCAGCTCTAATATTAACTTCAATAACCTCTTCTACTAATGAGGGGGATGTATCAAGTTAATATGTGGGTGGAGAAGGAAAGTGATAATTATTAGATGAATAGAGAGTATCTTGATGTTCCAGAAATAACTCCTTGTACGCATTTTGATTTTTAGGACCAATAAAGTCTCTCTGATTTTGTTTTGACTCAAAATACAACAATTTTATTGAAATATTTGGATCCACTTGGTGTAATGACTAGTTATGCTCACCAAAATAAGCATAATCCTTCAACATGATTTGAATCCCATTATTAAAATATCCTAATGGTATGTAATCTCAAACTCTCATACATTAAATTATGGCCTCATCATTTTGAAAAATATTGATTATAGGTGCATGATGTTAATCCTAGTCAATGAAGGAAGTGAAATAGAGCTTGAGGTCAATGGAGTAAATAAAGGCCTCAGCAAAAATGTTGGTGGAAGCAATATCCTCATAGAGACTGTACACAAAACTTTTTTTACTATATATATATATATATATCATTTAAAGGCTCTTTAAAAATTGAATAAGTATTTGATATGACATCGTAAGGATCCTAACTAGGTGATTTGTATCATAGGCCTAGACATCCCCCATGGTGTAATGTTAGAATGGGTTCTAAAATTCCTTGTTTGTGTAGGCCCAAATGCCTACCTTTGTGATCCATATTATTGAGAATGTGACTAGCTATGAGGTATGCTAGATTTTGGAAAATTGAAACAAAACCCTCTATACATAGCCAAGATTCATCTAAGATTTATATTTATTCATCTGATAATAGTTATTGTTTCTCAAAGGGTGTAGACTCAAATGTGTAGGCCATCGGTCATACCTCCCACATGGTAGGGATACCATAGATTGAGGAAGATAGGGGTAGATTATCAACATTGAATATTTGATATCCATATTCCCCACAACCCTTTGAAATAATTCTGATGTGGGTTGGCTTGGGAGGATTTTATAGAGTGATTAATAACTCATTAGGATAAATGTGTTTATTTAACATGGGATCAAATGGTTTGGTTTCTATAGGAGGACAATACATATTATATTCCTCACCTTCTAATTGGAAATTATGAAAAGATTATGGATCTCCATGGATTGTTATTTCCTTCCCAAAATGAGAAAACTTAAGGAACTAGTGGAGAGTAGATGGAACTAGTTACATCTCATGGATCCATGGTCATCAAAGAATAATATTATATGGAAGATCAAATTCAATAACATGGTTATGGTTTTGATGAACCATAGGTCCCACCATAATAGGGAGATAGATTGTGCCTATTGACTATCTATCATTGTCATCATATGTTTCAATGATGATCAAATAGGTGGTTGGGTATGCAAGGATCACAATGTAACTTATGTTTCCCTAGTCATACCACATTTTATTAAATTCAAAAAAATAAATGGGATGATAAAGTAGAATTATGGTTAATTTTTTTCACATTTACCCTAGTCACAAGTGGATATGGGGTTTTTCTAAAAATAACACAAAATGATGCTAAAAGATTGTGCAGTATATGAACTACTATTTACTATGATTTTATGAAAAATATGAGTTCCTATTTGAATTTCAGCTATCTGACCTACTTATTCTTGACAATTAAAAAATAATAATATTTTAAAAATGAGAATAAAAATTATGTAATTCTTGTTCTTATAACACGATATTTACAAGTAGATGTTTTCTATTTTTAGGGGGAAAATTTCCACTTTAGATGCATTTATTCCCCCTTGCCCATTTACATGCACTTGCCCATATGGTAGATAGATAAATTATTTGGCTTGATATGTTTATAAATATGAATATTTTATTAATTTCCTCTAAAATGGCATGCAAAATGTATAGGATGACCATTTTTAATAATTTAAATTTTTAAAACCAATCATTAAAGGGCATGGGGTTATAACAAACATAAGTAGACAAGTTTGTAGTGGAAAACATATATCAGAGTCAAAACATGTTTATAAAGTAGGAAAAATTAAATGAGGCTAGAAGATAGTCTGATAATGATATTGAATAATTTTAGAAAAGACTAGGAATAATTGGTCTAATAATAACATCAATTTGTAAGGTCAAATCTATATGTAGGTAAATGGCTACAAAGAATGGTGAATAAGAGTGGTGTGTGTGAGACAATACATCAAATAGGTTAGGGTTTAATCAAATTACACAATATAAGGTTCACAATACTAAATATGGGTGTCTACACATCTCCCTTCCATAAATATTTAATGGATATTTTGAGTAAGAACCTTTGAAATTGTATACATCTCCCACTCTGATCTTAATTCATCCATCTAATCAGCTCATAATATTAACATGGTAAAAAACATTTACTCTAGACTCATCCTTCATATATAGTGCATTATCCATGGCATTCTCCTTTTTCTTTCTTTTATACAATCTAAAAGTCATATCCCAACATATTTTGTAACCTAATTTTGTTGTTTATGATGTTAACCTCTATTCCAATAAACATTTTATATTTTCATGATTGTTCTTCACATTAAAGTGTCATCTTATCAGATATAGTCACCATTATTTTAGTCCATCAAGGATGGACATCATTTTATTCTCACAAATAGGATTTCAAAAAAAATTACCTTTGAGTTGGGAATGCTCAAATACAATGGGTTGTCCTTGTTTCATGAGTATGTATCCCATTCCATACCCTAAAGAATCACATTCCATAAAGAAATTTATATATAACTATGGACTATTTATAACTATAGTAGTACACAAGTCTACATTTATCTTCTCAAATGCCCAGTCCTGTCCTTCATTCAAATGGAAGGAGTCCTTATTTAGTAAGGTTGTGAGTAGTGCTTCTATACTAAAATAATTTTTTACATTAAAATATTAGGAACTTGTGAGTGTTAATAATCCTTCAATGGATTTAATATTTTTAATATTTTTATAAGTACCATATCCTCTATCTTATGAGCATCCACTTTTATGCATTCATGTAAAACAATGTGTGCTAAATAGTCAACAATAATGACAAAAAAAGAGCATTTTGAAGGCTTGGTATAAAGATAGTGTTATTTAATAAAATGAAAAACCTAATACACATGATAATAGTGTTCTTCCCATTTTTTCTAGATATTAAAATTTCATCAAAGAAATAAAATAAAAATTTTCATAGAAAAGATTAAAAAATAGAGTTCATCAAACTCTAAAATCTAGATGGTGCTTTAGTGAGGCCAAAAGGCATGAATAAAATTCATAATGACCTTCAAGTGTTATGAAAGTTTTATTATGAATATCATCATATATGATTATGATTTGATGATATTTAAAATGAATGCTAAGTTTTGTAAAATAAATGATGCCATGTAATACATTTACCAAATCCTCAATTACAAGAATATAGAACATATATTTGATGGTGTACTCATTTAGTTTGATGTAGTTAAGACACATTGGTTAGGGTTCATCCTTATTTTTCACCATGATCACAATAAAGGAATAAGGGCTTTGACTATGATAAACAATATTTTCTCAAAATTTATTATACCATATTTTCAATCTCACCCTTTCATACATATAGTAACCTATAAAAATAAATGTTGGGTGGTTCACACCTTAGCACTATTTGAATGTCATGATCATGATCTCATGTGGGAGGAATTCATTTCAACATATCTCTATAAACTACTAAGTATTTCTCAATAATAGTTTCTATATATAGTGGTATAAACCCATTTATTGGTTGTGTCTATTTTTAAAATAGTTAAGTTACAAACCCAACAACTCCCTTTTTTATAATGTTTTGAATTCTATTAGAACTCATAAATTATGGGAAATTATAATGTAACCCACACATATAAAATTTCATACTCTCTAAATGCAAACACATGAATAGATCTTGGAAATTCAGCATAATCATTCCAAAGGAAATTAGCATTGGAATCTCAACACAATGTTTTCTCCAACCATAGAAATCAAAATAACATGGATATATATTGATATTCTCACATGGAATGTTTAATACTATGGAATTTTTTAGTACAACTCACTATGCCACCATTTTAATCATAACACTTGTAAATGGATAAAAATATATTTCAAGGACATATTCAATTTATTCTTGATGAAATTATGAGTACTACCCAAGTCAATTTAAACTATCAAGTATTAGAATTATTCTATTTTCCCTTCATCATCATTTCATGATAATTATTAATAATCTTCATGATTGGTAGGTCCTTAATATATAAAAAGATATTTTATTTACATTATGTGTCTGACCATACTTTTTATTATATTTACAACATAACTATTTGTCTCTCTTCTCTTTAATTAGTTAAGGAATCATTCTAGTAAGGTAATGTCTATTTTAGGAGTTCCTATCTCTAATGCTTGTGAATGGTCACATTTTGATGAATAGTTCCCTCTCCTTTGAAATAAATGACATGACAATAGCCTAAAAAATTAAAATTAGACTAAACATGCAAACCTCATGTTGGATGTGATCTTTGATATTTACAATAAAATCTTAATAAAAATTTTCATCTATGATTTTATATACATGAAATGATATGTTCAATCATTATAAAAAAATAATCCTTGAATGTTCCTCTTTGATGTAGTTTTGCTAACTTGATGAAGTAATTTTCTAGTAAATTTTATGATATTTCAACTATAATTCACTGGTAAAAATTGACAAATTGATATTGATACCTTTCTTATTTGAGCATAAATCCATTCATACCAAATAAATTCCAAGTATAAGGTTTCCAATACCACTTGTTTACCACATGGGATATAATGTGCATGAAAATAATTATCTATTTGGTTGATCTAAGTGACCAAATGCTTCCTAGTAAAATTAAACATTTCCAATTTTGGTATCATGCTCTATGGCTTTGAATGGGAAGTAACTAAAGGCAAATATTGAGTTTTATTATGGCTTGCATTGGGTTGAACAAATATATCTACACTGGTTGATCTCATCAATACTGAGTTTTTGGTGATTTGGTGGATTCATTTTCAATTAAACTATTTAATTGTGTCTTTTCCCAAGATCATCCAATTGGTGACTATTTTTTTATACATCTCCATTACTGGCCATTACAAATTGTATGCTTAGTACATTATACTCAATATGGCTCACTTTGTAATCTTTTTAATAATACCATGGAATAAAATTTTGACTAATTCTCATTTATAACTCAACCTCCTCTTTTTCAAGAGTTTTTATTGGGTTTTTATAGCCATTTCATTCTTGCCTTGCATGGACTCTTACAATACAAAGGCTTTAAATGTAGAATTGATTTAAAACATTGACAAAACATTGAACCCAAAGTTTTTGACTTAAGTCAGATTCAAATTTATAAATTTAAAATAAAAAACCATACTATATGTTTGAGATCTATGCAAAATTTTAAATAAATAATAAAAATTCTAAAAATTGTGATCTATAGATCAAATCTTGGAAAACTAATAAAATTGTAATAATTCGATCTAAATTTATTACTAAACCCTTATTTTTTTTAATGTACCTTCCTAAAATGATTCTAAAATTTCATTAAATCATTTGGAGAATAATTACCAAGGGCTTCAAAGATATAGTAAATTATTAAAAATTAGGTTTCAACCACAATTTCCCCCCAATTGAAACTCTAATTTAACTTGTAAAAAAATTCATATCCCATAAAGTAGAATCACAGTAATAGATATCACAATATGATTGGAATAAAAAAAGAATAATAAAGGAAATGACTAAGCCACTTTAGGGGAAACATCCAAAACCTTAAAATAAAAACAAAATTCATAATATTATAATAAATTATTAACCATTACCTCATATATAAACTCTAATTATGTTATGAACAAACCCTAGGCTCACCCTTCTAGCAATATGAAAATATAAAAATTATCATATGATTCAATTAAAGGTTATGATAGTCAAAAAATGACCACATGTATCCCAATACATACAACATGTTAAGGTGAATTATAATCTAAACCCACATTAGTTGGATGACTTAGTATATAATAATATATAATTATGATATATCATCATCCTTATACCAATGAAGTAATGTTACAATAGAAGTGGACCTCCAACTAATAAAAGGCCCTCCTACTTATACACATTGATTGATTTCATGATGTATCGCAAGTCAAATAAACCTATACATTGTTTATGTAGTTTTAAAATACCATACATTCATATATACAATACCATTAATTATTATCTTAATAGTGTTGGAAACTAGTGCCGCATATCATGGCACCAATTACCACCTTAATGAAGGATACAAATATACTTGTTAACAAAATGTCATATTTAATTATTTTATTGTTGCTTACAATATTATCTCATTTGTAATCAAAATTTTCATGTCAAATTTCTATGATGGAGACTAAGAACAAGCTATAGTTTTTAGACATTAATTTCCTTTTGAAACAAATATGTATGGCAATGCAACTATCTAATTTGTAATCACATCTCATGATAACATTTTGCATAAGAAAACCTCATCTCCAATCACTCAAATGAAATTTGTATAAGTCTTCTTAATTTTATATTTGGGAAATGATTTACTAACCTATTTTCATTTTATTTCTTCTCCAATTCCAAAATAATATATTTTACAACACACTACCCTAAAATGGCCACTTCCATTATGCAATTGTGAAAATGAAGACCTTACAAATAAACAAGCATTTTACGCATTTCGAAACACCAATAATTGCTTAGTTAATATACAAGACATTTTTTTTCCAATATTTTATTTCATAAAGTTTATTATATTTACACTAGAATTAATATTATGTGGAACCATCTTTATCATTGTTGAATTTATCTTTTCATTTTGTGTATATTTTATTCCCAACTAAATGGTACAATTTGAATACACTGTGGAGTGAAAGAAGAGATAGATCCTTTCCATTGATATGATAAAAAAACATGATCTAACTCATAGTAAAATCAAGATAAAAATTAGGATACACCACCAGAGTAAACATGTCCTTCTCCAAGAACATATTACAACCACCACATTTATTTTCCACTTGCATACAATAGCTCCTGTCATAAGTATTTGGATTGAAACTGTCTACTCTCGGTTCAATCCAATAAGTAATACCAAAATATTTTAGTTTATATATATAATTACCTCCTCTAAAATTCATTTATATCCATACATAAGACACTGTCTCAACAAGTAAAATGTGAGTCCTAAACTACAGTCTTACATGAGAAGAGTTTGTGATGTATCAAAGGCCAAAATTACACTTTTATTGAGTTTACCATATTTATGATGAATATTTAAGGTCTTTAATATGTATATGAACTTATAAAAACTCTCAAACTTCCACTTTACCCTCAACAAGATACCCTTTCTATAACTACTCATATGGGCCTATGTGTAGTCTCAGGTTTGTTAGGCCTAGACATGGTTTATCATAATTCAATCCTTTTTTACTGATCTTGAAATTATTATGGAACTATTATATAAATATGAAACCAAAATAAAAATATTAACTTACCTAAAACCTCCTCTTGGACTTTAACTCTCTCAAAATAAGCAACAACTTTCATGAGGGCAAGAAGGCTTGTAGACACTATTTGAATGTGTATAGAGTGTTTAGAGAGATACATTGATAGTTTATGCTCTTATAACATTTTTTTGTATATTTAACCTTAAATTTAATCCATAAAATATCTATCACTTCCCCCATACTACATTCTCAGTGACTGCTCTCTAGAGCTACATATGTGTGAGTTAGGCTCTACATGCCTAGACAAGGTCTATCTTTATTAGCCTCACTTTAAGTGAGTTTGAGGATTTTATGGAACCATGTTAGCATACAGATTATCTACCTATAGTCTTAAATCCATCCATATGACTTTATGTCTTCCAAAACAAGTATCCTTTTGTAATTGAACCTAGTAGACAAGTGGGGTCCTAGTTCATTACGTGTACTTGGTTTAGATGAACTTGTCTTAACTAGTCTTTTTGATAATTTATTCATGATTAGTTAGATATTTAAATGAAATTATTGGATTTTTTTTAAACTTATCTAGTTTTAAATTCTTCATTTATGCACTCTACCCTTTCTTTAGGCTTGAAACCAACTTGTTCTTCTTAGCAACCTGTAGGTTTTCATTAGAGAAGTCTAAGTGTATTTTTTAGGTTTTAGGTATTTACCTAAAAAACAATAAAAATATTAAATAAATATTGTCATGTTATTGATATTTTATTACCTTATAAATTTTATCAAGACCCTATACTTCATAAACACACACTTGTTATAGACTACTTTTAGGCCTTCCTAGGGTGTGGTTATAGGTAGTCATTAGAGGAAGTTTGTCATGATCTTAAGGATTGGTATTCTCACTCCATCATGGAATCTTTAAATAATTAAAATATCATTTAATGTTAACTTACACTATCCTAAAAATTCTATTGAACTTTTAATGACATTTGAAAACCCCTACTTTCTTACCTACATATGCATACAAGTGCATGAGTATTAGGTTTGTGAACTCAACTAGTGACTATGACACTAGTAACTTCAACCCTTCATGATTATAAAATGATATATATGTCTTAAATATTTTTTTCATTCATTATACACTATATGGAATCATGTTCCATATTTATTTTTCTTGGAAGGATAATTGGTTTTAGTCCAAAAAAGGACTTACAGGTTTGTAACCTGCAAGTCTCTTTTATTACTTATATGATTTTCGAGACATATCCTTAATATTTTGTCCCTTGAGATATATAAATAATTTTATAACTCCCTATCACCCTTTAAATAATATTATAGACTTCTAACCAAACATTATGCCACTTCAAGCTTGTTCATTCACATGTATGGACTCTATATGTAGTTAGTTTTTATACAAAGCCTATGTATTAAAATTGAGAGTCCATGATCCCATTCATGTTTTTTGATGATGAAATATGTTATATGAAAATTACATGGGTGATTTGGAGGGTGTATCATATCTCTCCTTTATTTTAACTTCTTTAGCATGAGACCTAAGATCATTGAATACTTGCTTATGAGTTATTAAAACACCCTTATAAACTTTGTATGAAATCATATTTAGGAATTTAATCATAATTTCTTAGACATATAGTGTTTCAAAGTTTCCTATCATTCATAAAATTTAATTCTCATTGCCATTTAGGCCAAACTTGGCATTTAGACCTGTAGAATGCCATTTATATATTATACACGATTTTTAAAGAGTAAAACACTTGGATACTATAAAAATTATCAAATTTTAATGAAAGATAACATTAATATTATGTAATTTAGATTTCATCAATGAAATCTGAGGCACTTTTAACTTCTGAAGGTGACAAACATCTCAAATAAACCAAAACACACTTACAGCAGGGTGGTATGCTCACAAACTTGGAACACTTTTCTCCTTAATTAAGACATAAAATAACATTGAATTTATTGATTAAACTAAAATTATATGAGTCATTGTATCCTTTTAAAATAATACACAAAACCATTCTCCTATATCAAATTCTATGATCAAGAAACATAAGCAAAATGAGATCCTGCTTGAATGGATAAGGAATAGTGACTTACGGTCATTCTTATTGATTGTTAATAAATGAGGGGCCATGAATATTAAAAACAATTCCAATAAATTGATTCTCATTAAGACACATAAAAATGACCAAAATTTTAGGTTCCAATTTTTTTCTCTTGGTTGTACCATGCATTTAACTTTTCTCTTTCTATGCTTTTGAAGGCAATGAGGGAGGAAAGAAAGTGCCATATGCATCTATTGGATCATAAAATTGATAAAAATCCTATAAATTAAATGTGGAATTCAAATAGACTCTCTTAAACCATTTTCATCTGAAAAATGATTTCTTAATGTCGTACAAGTTCCCAAAAGTGGTTGTAAAGGAGTATTTTTCTTAGTTTAGGCGTTGAACTACAAATGTTTCAAGTTGTGACCATTATTTGACCCATGTATGAAAATTTATGTTAGGAAGTTTCTTTAAATGTTTTTGTTTGGGATGGTACATATGACTCCTCTAAATTAAGTTAAAAGGTGGCAAAAATGACTTTGTGGTGCATATCAACATAATAAAAGGTTAATATGTGATAATATATCTTTCAATACATAGAAACCACATTATATAATTAATAAAACTAATTAAATGACCTTGAAAACACTTTAAAATACCATGAGTCATAAATTACCCATAAGACTAGACAATCACACATGAGACCAAACCTTGGACCAATCTAGACAATGACTAATGTGACCATATGAAGACCATATAGGACCATTAAAAGACATTTTTAAGACCATATAAAATATTTGATAACCCTAATAAAATTTTTATCTTTTAGGGGTTGACCATTTTTGACTTGGGGTTAAAAATTGGTCAATAGTTAGCTCAATCCTTTATACTTTCATAGTTTTTATGTTATCCCTCACAAGCAAAGATGGGGTTTCAAGGTGAAGGGGATTGATTTATGCACATAATCATTATTCAATATCATAGATTCAAAGCATATAAAGATAGGTGAATATGTTATTACATTCAAAAACCCTCATTTTTTCATAGGTCATTATCAACTAACATAGGTAAGTATCAATTGATGATACTGACCTAGATCGAATGAACCCACCCTGCATAGTTCCTAAATTAGACAAGTCATAAGCCTATTTTAGTTGAATTTCCACTTCCATAATATAGTCATAGTTAGATAGTCATGAATGAAATCTAGTACTCATCCCTTTTTTTACTTACTATATCTAACATATGCCACTTATAAAATCATTTTAAAGAGTTTAAGAATTTTACATTGAAATGTATGGATAAATTCCATATCTTAATATGTGAAATGAATTTCATTTTTATATGGTATTATGGTTTTAAAATGAACTTATGGTAGAACATATTGGTGAACCCATACACATATGGAAAAATGTCAAACATTAGGTTTCCCTTAGGGTTTTATCCTTCTAGGGTTTTATAGATTGGCCTTAGGGTCTTTCAAGAAGAAGTAATATTCATTTATGCTACCTTTAATTCTAGGGGTAATCCTTACATTGTTAAATTTTGGTATTTGTTGGTAGGATTATTTAATAGAGTATTATCCATAAAATTAAACTATGGAAGATTAAGGTCATATCATAACATCAAATAACTCCAGACATCATTCATAGAAGATTATACTTCACAACATTTCATAGAGATGACTACAAATCTATAGCCATGAGGAAAATATGTGTCTATTGATAATTTATATTGTAAGTAGTCTTAAAAATTAATTTTAGAGTTGATATCCTGATATATTAAATTAATATCAACATGGATATAATTATGTGTGCTTGATATATTAATGATAATTGAAACACATGTCATTATACATATTGTGTGTTATCAGTGTTTTGATTATTATTATTATTATTATTATTATTATTATTATTATTATTATTATTATTATTATTATTATTATTATTATTATTATTATTATTATTAGGCTGAAAGTATGAGCCACTCAAAGATGATTATGAATTAACTATTATAGGTGGGTAAGATCACATTACAACACATGGGAAAATGAGTCCACTCATTTTTAGGATTATGATAGTAATCTAAGGGCAAAAAAAAATTCAATATTTTAACATGGGTAAGATATTATATTTTTCACTAAAGGTTTAAATGGTTTCCTCAAAGATATTTAGGTTTTCAAAATTGGTTTCATTAAAAATAGGCTATTTACAATGTAATCGGTAATAAATTCCTCATTTAAAAATATATTAAAAAGAGTGAAAGAGTAGGGAAAAAAAGAAGTGAATCCCTTGATTGAGATAGGTATTTTGAAATTGAAAATTAGATTAGTGTGGGATGTAGTTAAATAACTGGGTATCAAGGCTAGCTAATACACAAACTAGAACACCATAATGGGAAGGAATCAAAGTAAAATTTTGTGAACATGAATATATAACTCCACTCAAAATAAATCCATTACACAATCTTGTAACTATTTTCATGTCATCACTAATGTAAGCATCAAGTAACCAAAATGAGCACGTAAATATAATTAAATTAGTTATTGCCCAATCAAATCGTATATCCATTTGCATTCCAAAAAATCATAAAAAATATTTGCATAGATTAATTATTAAATAAATATCTTTGGTTAAAAATTAAGGTAAAATAAGGAGGAAAGACAAGTTAAATATTAGCTTAATCTCATTATAAATTTGGTATTCACATGTCGACCCTTTATAATGGCAAGTAGTGCTACTTATATAAACATGGTTAATCCATAATGGGACAAGATGCATAATGAAAAATTAAATGATCTAACTGATTATATCATATATGGCTCTTTGAGATAACTCATCAACAAAAGAAAATATAATGATCTAGTCATGGCACAATTTTCAGATACAATTTTCTAGAGGAAAGGAGACAAATCTCCAATGCATTTCAAGATCCAATGATCAATATGGATATAATTAAATTCAATTTATTCTAATGATTGATCAAAGAATCTAAAATATAGGAAACTACATCATCCTAGACTAATCCTAATTATGGAGTAGTAGGTTCCTGTTCTAACTTTATCTATTGCTTATTTATTATGCTTATATTCAAGACAATAATTTTTTTTTAATTATTATTATTATTATTATTATTATTATTATTATTATTATTATTATTATTATTATTATTATTATTATTATTATTATTATTATTATTATTATTGATAACATAACATTATTGGAATAATACATTATTCCAATTTATATATAGGTGCACCTTTTCTTCTTGATGAATTTATTGATGTCTCTAACTAGTGAGGCAAACTCATGTTATACTCATTTTCCTAAACTCATCTTCCTTTTGATCCCTATCTAATTTACATTTATTATATGTTTTCTAAATTTATCCATTTTTATGACTATGGAACTAGGCCTTGGTTTAATTCCATCTAAAACTAACTCTCCTTGTAAACTTAATATGCCAATAAAATTCTAACATTTGCCACTATATAGTCCATATTCAAAGCATAGTTTCTAGAAAACATCTCTTTATTAGATGACTGAGTTATGATTTTCCCTCTTGAATTTGACTAACATGATCATCCCCATAAAATGATTATCAAATTTGAAACAAAGATTATCTAAATGCATGCTCTCCATTTCAATGAATCTTTTTTGCAAATTATTTAATGACTCCACCCTATTTTACAATTCATATTTAAACCCTTCAATCCTTTTGAAGTTATAGATGTGGATATAAGAATCTTTATTTAAAAGTAAATCACCATATCCAAGATATAACAATAATTTCCCCCCTTATTTTCTATTATTTATATTTGAAATCTTTACTACAAGTTCATCTAATGCATTCTAGGCTGTGACTATTGCTTGACATATTTAGTTTCATTTTTTAACACTTGTGGATCTATAATTTGTGCCCCTTTTTCCTAAACATATTTATTTACATTTGAACTGAAACTATAATTTTCCCATCTCCATAATCTTCTCCTTTGTCTTAAAATTTAGGTTTTATGTTTTGACTAGGATTTGTTGAAGTATTAACACCTGTCATCCCCTCAGTCTTCACATCTTCAATCTCTATATACTAGGTATACAAGATTGTGTAATGTGTTACAATTTTGGTTCTTATATCCCTCTTAACTCTTTATTATTTATTTTATGGCCCTATATATTGAAGTTCATGGGATGGGACCATGTGTCATAATCTTGGAAGTTCAGAGCTTGGAAGACATAAAAGTTATAGACTTGTGATTGTTGAATCCTCAAGTGTTGATATGATGACATTTAGATAGTAGGGATGCTCTGAGAATAACTAATTGTGCATTTTGAAATATTTTTCCCATATAAAAAATTCATGAGATTATGCAATTTATTCTATTGACATCCATTTGACTCTTTACTATCATGTTGTTTTCAATGTGTCACTTTAACTCTTCCACTTGGCACTTTGATTACATTACACATTTCACTTTTATTTCTTACCACCTATCATGTTGATTATCTACTAGCTATCATGTATATAGCACATATTGCTTTGACTCTCCAACTTGGCACTTTGACTATTTACCACCTACATATACTATTGTCTCTCAAGTACTAAACACCCTATATGAAACCATGCATCATAATCATGGAAGGTTAGGGTTTAGGTACTATTAAATATAATTGATGATCTCTAAAATCATGATATTGTGATATCTGTCACTAATTGAGAGATTAGGTTAGCAAAGAACTTAGTGCACTATGTGGTGCTCCCCTGAGATATAAATGCCTAAGATGTGAGCTATGTCGCAATCTTGGTATTTGAGGATCCAAAATGCTTTATAATTTTATACTTGTAGCTAATGGGTCTCTAGTGCACCAGATTATGATAGATGGAAAATATTGATGGCTTAGATTCTATAGTAATCTCTATGAGTAAATGTGAAGCAAAATTTGACTTGAAAAATAATCAATAAGTCATCTAATGAAACCATTCAAATTAAGCATTGGAAAACACAAAATTTTATATAACTAAGTCCCAAAAGCATAAATAAAACCTAATGAATATACATATTTGGCTAGGTAAGGACATTTTGAATTAGAAAAACACTACAATAAAAGTGATAATGAAATTTATTATGATAATTTGAGAATATTGAATTACAAATTGGAATATATATGAATGAATAACAATTGTAATTAAATTAAGATAAACCTTTTCAACTTAATCCCAAAGGAAATAAAAGCTCAAATGTTATATAATAAGACCTTGAATATACAAAAAATCTTTCAATGCCCAAACAATAGATGAATGATTAGTTAATCATTATAAATAAATGGACAAATAAATCTATGTCAACATCATCAAAACAAATTTTATGATTGAATTTAAATATTAAGGTGAAATTATTACTTATCAATTTGAGGAGCATTCATAATTGTGACCATGTGTACAAGCAAGAACATAAGAAAGAAATAATCATGTTAAAGTAAGAGGGTTCTCATTTGAGTTCTTTAGTAATGGGGTGTGTTGGACCCAACATTTATTAATTGAACAAATTGTTAATAGAGGTTCCTGATACAACTGAACATGCTAAGGATTCTGATAGCTAAGTTTTATTATACTACATAAGATAGTGTAGAGAATTCATATTTAACAAAAGCATGTCAGAGAGGAATTATTCTGTGATAGATAAGAATTAAGATTAACTAGAGTTTTCTAATGGTTTGTAAAGAATTTGGATTAATTTAAATAGGATCAAACTAAACATTAAACATATTTATGCATATAATGGATAACATAAGAAATATATTAGGTTACCATAACCAGAAAGGCTATATTGATCTCAACAAAGGTCCATCATCTTCTTCATATAAGCATACATATTTATAGTCGGTTGAAATTCATGACTATTAATATTCTTCTCATACATTGGTGACAAAAAGATCAAAATGTTCATCTTCTATCCTTTTATAGGTCTTGGAGGATATGATAAAATATATATAGCTAATAATTTCATATATAATACATGAGTATCCAAAGAATATCTTGCGCAACTTTACTTATCCATTTTATTCTCCCAATACTTTGTTGGAATTAAAATGTTGTCTCATATAGAGACAACATCACATGTTCATCTGGATATACACTAAGGGTAAAATCTAAAAAATTGGGTAGACTAGTAAGAGTCATAGTAATCATTCAAGGCACCATTTCTAGTTTTCACCTCTTGCACACTACTTATCCACCCTTTAAGTTTTTCAACTAAGTATCATACCAAAATAATGCCCTTTTAGGTTTTCAATAGGTTGGCATAACCACCACCCTTTATGGGTTTTTAACCATCCTAGGCCCACTTGTCTTATTAATCAACCAATATAAAAAAATGTGTTCAAAAGTTTACACATTGCATAGTACTCAACTAGAAGGGGTGGCATTACTAAAGAAGAGGATTGGCCAGTACGATATTTGGACCAAGATTGAGTAGCTATACACTATGTGATTTCTTACTGAAGCTTAGATGCCAACTTATAAACATGAACATTTAGAATCATGGCCACCTTGCTATAGAACAGACTCAACTTAGTTTTCAATGTATGCTAGTTGAGCATCACTTCCTAGACCATGCATATCAAGATGTGCATTGGTGCATAACATCCAATGATCTCTTTTAGTACTCAATCCTTAGTGGTACTCATGTCTACCTTTGAATTATTGAGCTTTATCTAGATATTAATGCTTAGATGCTCTAACATTTTTGCAAGAAATTCTACTTGGAGACTTGAAAATGCACTACACTAGAGGTCATGTTACCAATTAATGATTTGATCATGTAAGCTATCCTTAGCATTAAATGATTTCTAGATACAAAGGTTAGTTTAATCCATTGATGTAGTCTAACTATGCATGGTTGTCCCAATCATTGTTACTACAATGAAGTCTATGTTGGAGCTAGCAAGAGAATTGTCAAGCTACTTATTCTATTCTAGAAAACTATGTACAACATGATGAGATTAGAGGGATAAAATATAAATCATGATTTGATACTCCTCTATTAGAGTAATCAAAATAGTGGCATCAATATTCATACCTTAGCACAATGTGTTGAATACATGAAGTTGTTGAGCTATGCACCATTCTTTTATGAGCTCTAAGACTAAGTTCTTAAGCCTAATATAGTTAGACATCCATTTGTCTCTAATTACTAGAGAGGCCAAGTTTTGGAAAGTGTCTTAAATCATTTTCATCAATTCTTGAAGGCAAGTCTTGATCTCAAAATACTCTACCCTCAACAAATCCCCTTCTTGCTCTAGGGAGGTGGCCTTTTCTATGATAGACTCCTGAAAAGCTATGACACCCTCCAATTATTTATTCAAAGGCAATCATGAGACATCCAATGAAGCCTCCTACTTGACTGATATTATGGCTAATGTGCTTTCTGATACTATAGGGTCAGGGCATGGCATGGTGGCTAGTAGGAGGGAGAAGGTAGTGTACTAAGCAATGACTAAGAGGATGCCCCAAATCCAAACACCTCCTAGTGGAAGCTATGGAAAATGTAATCTTGAATATGTTATGGGTTTTGTTTACTATTGTGTTATTCCCTCTACTACCATCTTACTTTGTTATGTTACATCTTCAACCATTTTTCATTTGGCTTCTTCCTCTTCATCCTATTTCTTTTTCTCTTCCTATTCCTCTTACTTCCTTTTATATTTCTTCTCTCACCTTCTTCCTCTTTCTTTATTTTTTCTTCCTCTTATGTCCTCTTCTTTCCTTCCACTTCTTTCTACTTTTCTCTTATTCTTCCTTCTTCATCTACTATTCTTATTCTTTCTTCTTCTTTTTTGCTTAGTCTTTCTCTTTCTTCTTCCATAATCCCATTACCAAGGCTATAGCCTTGGCTTGCTCTTATATAGATTCAGCTTGCACCTACACTTATGTTTGTACTTGTACCTATGCTTGTTATTACCACATGGATTTATCATCTACCTCTTCATTTTTACTAGGTTCCTCTGCCTACTTTTGTGCCTAGATTTCTATGTCTTGTTTCATTTTTTTTGTATTCTTATTCCTTTTCATTATTAGTTATTTTGAATTTTATTTGTTGTGTTAACTACTTCTTGGCCCATTTAGCACTCTTTATGGCCTTCTGTATGTCTACATATACATCCTTAGTTTGTTTTGAGGCCTTATCTTCTTCAGTGTGCTATGTGGCATGTTGTTATGATTCTTATTTCTTTCTCTATGTTTCTTCCTTCATCTTCATTTGATAATGCAAGTAGATTCTTCCCTAGTAGACTATTGCTCTTTTATTTTTGGTTGCTCTAGTACAATTTCCTTAACATATTGAGCCTATGGTCATGGAGTAAAATTAACTGGTCACACTTTTAGACATACAAACTATGCTTTCCTCTTATCGATTATGACCAGTCTACATCTAGGTTATGGTACAAAAGATTCAGGAGTAGGTTGTGCCTCTTGCATAGTATCTAGTTTACCAAATGTGCATTCTTCTAGGGTAGAAGAGAATTTTTCCTCCCACCATGTTTGATGCCTTCACACAATTTTTCTAGGTGGGATCTTTGTTAGGGGTAAAAATATGACATCAGGTGCGAATGTTGGAGCTATTGAACACTGAAAGAAACCCATTTTGCACTAGAGCTGCTTTAATTCTTCATGGACTATGTTTAAAATTATAAAAGGTCAGAAAGATGAGAGGTCTACCCAAATATATAAGGGAACTTATTTGTGGATGTGTATTATGTGAACCACCTTCCTAAAGAAGAATTCCTTTTATTCTTCATTCTCATATTAGTCTCTAGTCATGTTTGCTACCATGACCTGGAAAAATTCCTACTCATCTATGCCCATCTAGATGAGATCATAGGAACTAGCTATTTTTATAACCGTCAAAACATCCTTGCATGTCGTAGTGATGTGTGTTATTTGCATTGGAGGAGGGGATGCCAAATGAGGGTCTAATTTGTGCTTTCCCTTTGCCTACTATTGTTATGAGTTGGTTACTTTGTTTGATTATTGTGCAACATAGATATTTATAGCAGGTAGTATAGATTTCAAGGGGGTCACATGCTTGGCTATGAACTCTTTTTGTTAGGGTATTTCAATGTATGCCATATCCATTATGAAAAATAAGGGAGCACTTTGACTCGTGAGCATGGCAGCTCATAGATTATGATAAAGATAACCTTTAGCAGTAAATTGATGGTTACATGTTGGCCTAGGTACTAAACGAATTCAAGTGGAACGTAGGGATGTGTGGTAATGAGGTCCAGACACTCCTCCCACCAATATTTGAACTTTCCCTCATGTTTGAGAGCTCCATGATCCTAGATCTAGAGAAGATTATAGAATGGCCTCTAATGACTTATACTATATGAAATAAAGGAAGAATATTAGGAAATGATACTAAAATGTTTGCTTAGGGGATGTTCTATTTTTTTAAATATTTATGAGCAACTCTTGGATGAAATAGTCCATCTAATTGAATTGTTCATTTTAGTAGATCATCCTATGAGTGATGTCCATATTTCCCTTGGTAATTTTCTTGGTGGACTTATTCATCTGCAAAAACCATTTGGTTATGCACTCCATAAGTATTCGCACTATCCCATCTGGGATTTCATCAATGGGAATACCTTTGTTGCTTTACATGTATAGATCCTACACTTGTAAAATGGGAAGTATTTTCATCTTATATAGAAGTAAAGTATCTGCTCATGAAGGTATGGCCAAAGCTCAGGGCATGGATTGTGTGTTGATTACTAGAGTCTCATCTAGACCTAAATAGATTGTGCCTTCATTCTATCACCCAAGGAATACTTGAAACATTTCTCCCAAGTTGCCAAATGTGGTCAATCTCAATTGGTGCTCAACATCTATGTTTTGGAATCAATGATGAGATATGAGTGTAAGTGGCTATGCAACATCAACAAGATTAGGGTAGAATAACTTCTACTCATCTTGATAAAGATAGTCAAGTGGCTCTTGATCACTATATTTTATATTTCAAAGCACCATATCATCACCCATAGCTTCTTTATTTGCATCTGTGAGAGCCTTGATTAGCTATGAAATATCTATAGCTATGTGAAATTAGGTAATTAGAATGATTTATGTAAATAAAATATCTTGGTTCTTGATAGGTGTAGTGCATGAAAAATATGCTCAAGGATAAAATGTTGACTTGGTATTAGATCTTGGTTTTTATAAAATTCACACCTATTGGGGTCTATTTAAAATCCATGACTAACTATCCTCTTATCTTGATTTTCATGGTGGATGTGGCAAATCGATATTTGATCTAGCCATTAAAGTAGTTAGTCATTGGTGCATGTGTGGAGTAATGCCATTATGCTCTTTGGTGTTTATACAAGGGTATGAGTAGGTGATATTGTTAAGCCACCAATTTGTTGAAGATCGCATCCATCTACCCTTGAATATGGCGTTTATTTATGGTGTATGGCCATTATCTAATGGATATCTTATTGATGGGATGTTTCTATGTCTTTTCTAGACTTAATATTGTTTGGTCAGTCCTTTTCTACTTTTTTGGTGATACACATGGATCTTCATGTGCATGTTATACACATGCAATGTTTGGTATTTGTTATTAACAAATTTTGTTGCTGAGATCATCTACAAATAAACAAATAGAAAATAAACACACACACACACACACACACATAAATCATGTAAAATAGGGAAATCCTAAGCTACATGGTGCTACTCATCACCCACTGAGATTGTAGAATGAGATAAATCGACTATTAGTGGTAGGGCCTAAACCTACAAGCATTTACCGACCCTGGTAACATGGTTACCTAAAGATATCTTAAAATCATGATTCATTGGTGTGTTAAGTCATGTATAATGTAGGTCCCTTTCCATTTCATCTGTAGCTTTCCCAAGAATGCTCTAAATCAATTATCATACAATAAAATTGGTTGATCTTTCTGAAATTATTTTTGGTACAAATTCATATCATGCCATACTTTCTAAATTTACTTGTGCTCTTTTTATGTCTATGCTATTATATCTCTAAACTCATCCATCTAATTTAGTTCTAATGTTTAGTTAGTAAGAGACTCACGATCTCTGAGTCATATGACAATGGAAATGTGTAGGTTGGGTACTAAGTATTCCATCAGCATGATTGCTTTTAGACAATACACCAACTAGAATGGTGTAAATCCTATAGAACTTTAATAATCTGTGTGATATGAACATAAAATCATATAATGTGATCTTCTCAATTATCCCACTTGACGTCATATATCTTTGTAAGATTTTTTCCTAGTAGTTTATTGGAAGCTTCAACTTGGCCATTATCCAACATATGATACATAGTAATTTTATGATGAGAGATCATAAATTCTGCAATCAAATCCTTGATGGTATTGTCTTGAAAGTGAATTCCTTTATCATTGACTAAATTTATAGGTCATACAAACCTTGTAATGATGTTTTCATATAAAAACTTCACTGCATCCTTTGTATCGTAGATAGGGGTTACAACAACTTGAACCCATTTAGTAAAATAGCATGCCATAGTAAAAATTTACCTAAATTTGTTGCATTTTCTTGGTGGGTTAATAGGTCTGACAAAGTCAATGCCCCATTATTCAAAATGTTGCTCAGTTAATAGATGCTACAAAGGCATCTCATCTTTATTTAGCATTTTACCCATGCATTGGCAAACATCATAGTGATGTACAACTTTGTGTTCATCCTAGAATAAATTTGGTCAACATAATCCAATCTATAAAATATTTATAGGCATAGCCTCTCCTACAAAATGTCCTCCTAAGACTCCTTGATGTGCTTCCTATAAGAGTTGAGGTTGTTTATGTTCTAGGACAACCTTGTGTAAGACTCTATCCTTCCCTAAGTGATACAGAAGGCCAATTCTGATGGTATATAGTAAGGTTCTAGTAATAAAATGATTTTTTATCATGCTCTTGATAGTGTGCAGGGAAGACCCCTTGATCAATGAAGTTGGTAATGGTTTCTAAAAATTTAGGAACCATAGAGATATTGAAAAGGTGAGCATCAAGAATGTCTTCTTGTAATTATTCTGGATCTTCACCATTAGGAATGTGAATGAGATCGTATGGTCCCATATTCTCTCTTACTAGTTTGACATTTATGTGGAATTGAAATTCCTTATATAACATTAATCATTAAGAGATGCATCCTCCTAGCATTGGTTTTTTGAATGGATATCGAAGGGCTTGATGTTTAGTGAATAATTTGAATGGTATTGTGAATAGATAGTGTCATAATTTATGAAGTGTGAACACAATTTCCAATGCTTCTTATTCTGTGGTTGTATAGTTTTTTCTGCATCAGACAATTTTGAATAAGCAAAATGAATACGATGGTCTAGCATACCATCTTTAGGCTATGCAAGAAAAACATTGACTATGATTACTAAGTCATCCACATGTACGTGAAAAGTCTTTCTCTAGTTTGGAAAAATAATTATAACATAGTAACTAATCTCTGCTTTAGTTCGATGAAAGATTCTTGGCATTCTAAAGTCTAGATAAAATTCACATTCTTTTATAGAAAATATTCTACGGGAGATGAAATGGTTATGTAACATTTTATGAACTTATGATAGTAGTTTGTATGCCCTATAAAAGAGTGCACTATACTAGAAATAATAGGAGGAGGCTTACTTAGTATTACTATGATTTTATCCTGATCTGCCATAATATCTTCACTGCATACTACATGTCCAAACAAAATACCAAAAGGTGTGAAAAATAAACATTTATTCAAATTTAAAGTGATGCATAGAGCTCAACATCATTCCAATAATAAAATAAACTTATAGAAGTGTTATTTGAATAGGGAAAATATGGTCTAAACATCTAGATAAAATTCTAGGATGTCATGAATATAATCCTTGAATGTTATAACCACTACATGAGAGAACACCATAGGCACATTCTTAAGGCCAAAAGGCATGACATTATATGAAAAAGAACCCCATTTCGTTGCAAAATTCATTTTGGATCAATCTTATTTTGTGATCAAAATCTGATGATATCTACTAAATCCATCTATGAATGAATATACTTCATGTCTTGTGATAGACTCTAAAACTATCTATGAATGGTGTTGGAAATGGATCATTTAGACAAGCATCATTAAAAATGTTGTAGTTACCACAAAAACATATGTTTCTTATTTTATTAGCTTCAACTACCATGATGCTTACCCAATGTAATTTTTCCACTAGATAGATTATTCATGTGTCCTATGTTTTATCTAATTTAGTGTTTCATTTTAGCTTCATATTCAGGTTGAGTTTATATGGTTGCTTGTTAATCGGTCATACACACTCCTTTAGTTCAATGTGCATCTCTCCAAGAGATGGGTCAACTCCTTGAACCTCTAATAATTTTGTGGGAAAGACATCTTAGTAATCCTTTATAAGTTGTAGAGCTTCTAAAATTTTAGTTTCCATCCAATAGTCACTTATGCTTGCCAGCTTTCCAACCTCCTCTATTCTAATATTAATGAGATGCTTATTGATAAGATACTGATAAATATTATGTTTTTATTCATTGATATATTATTGTATCCTACTTTACCATTCATGTTTAAGAATTCAAATGTTTTGCAACTTATCTTCTTCAGTTAGGGATGTATTGGTGTCCTTGAGTGGTTTACTAGGTCGCTCTACCTTGAATAAAACATTTAGATCTAAATCACCATCATAATCAGAATCCTAAATGTCTTCTACCTCATCTTGGATCTGGTGACATAGTTATGTTAGATATTTTTCTTCTTACTTTGTAGCCTTGTACCTATGTAATGCCAAGTTAAGATGAGAGGTTGCATTTTTCTACACAATGGATTTTATTATGGTGCTCAAGTCTTCTATGCATCGATGGATGAAAACCTACTTGATTTTTTGTAGTGTATTATGGACCAGAGGATTTTCATCATAAAACATAAAGGTTTATATAAAATCACTCTACACTTGAGCCCAATGCTTGGTCTCCTTTCTGTGTTCCTAGTGCATGTACCATGTTGCTAGTAATGGAGCGAGAGTATAGTGGAAAACGTGAACTAAATATTTTTATGTGACGCATTAATCTTTCCAAATGTCAACATGTTTATGTATATGAATTGTAGGACATTCACTTTATTTAAATAATGGACAATTGGTGTAGATAAACTTTGGTAGCTCAAATCTATTGATAATGAGCTCTCAGGCATCATCTCATTCCAGCTAGTTGCCTTGATGAGTTACTGACCATGTCACTTTAACTCCTTTTAGATCATAGTTTTAAGTTTTGACCCTCTGATTAATCAAATTGTAATCACAAAATAAAATCATTGATGTTGTTAGTTGTATAGTACATAGGTAATTCTCAGTCATGCACAAAGACCATTGACATTGGTTGGAGTTCATGATCCCCTCGGGCCCAATTGAGGACATGGAAATCTAAGTCACCATTGATAGCTGAATATATTTCCCATGGAAAAGTTCCTTCCCTTATTAGTTGTATGTAGTCCTACATGTGATCATCAACTTGATATAAGAAATCAAATTCAAACTAAGTAGGAGATTTTGTAGACATAGAGGCAAATTATTCTATGACAAACTAAATTACCATCAACTACATAGCTACTAGTTTGGGTCTCCATAATTCTAATGTCTTGAATTACTGAGTGATCAGTGATTACACATGAGGTTTGGTATTCTTTTACAAGAATTTTTATTCATTTGTGCATAGATATTTTGGATTTTCCTCTAAATTCACCTTCATCCAACTAGTTTCTTATAGAACACATGAAGAGTCTAGTTCAACTAGAATTATGTCAGGCTTGTGCACCCTGTTGAGATAGATGATAATAAGTTTATCACCTTGATGTTCTTTGAAATGATTTTGAATTGTATTGATAGTCATTTGACCATCATATACCCACTTTTTACCTATCATCATATGGTAGTGTATTGTTATGATCTTCATTTCAATGACTCAAAGTCATTTCATAAAGATAAGTCTACAACTTTGATCTCGGCATCTTCTAGTCTACCAATGGCTCAAATTTTTCATAATTAGCTAAGCTTAAGGTTATTGGATTGTAGATTAGATCTGATCATCTAATAGCCTCCCATGTAGATCAAGGAATCATATTAACTGTGATATCAAAATCAAAAGATAACATTGAGGAAGTCATAACCAACAACCTCAATATCAATCATTGTATCAACATCATATGGATTATTCATCTTGACATACCAAACCAATTTTTTTTTATTTTATTGAACATGTTGTGCACATTCTATAAGATTATGTAGCAGATTAATGATGTTCTACAATATATCTTCATTACACAGAGCACTCAAAAGTTTCAAGAGATTTGTAAGCATAGTGACAACTCTGTCTTGGTGCCTAATGCACATGATCTAACCATATATTTGTGTATCTATTTTTTCAGCATCACCATCAATAGTATCATCATGTTGAATGTTTTTCAACATCTGTGCAACTTCATACATTAGGATCTTCTCTATAGATAGGTCTAGATATTTATCTTGTTTAACTTTTTTGATGCCCTATCTTGAGCCATCTCAAGTTAAGGAAGCCTTTTTTCCACATGTTATTGTCACATAAAAACATTTAAAAATACATTTTCTTTAGGCTTTACACTTACCATATTCACATTTTAGATGGCTTTGTCTATTCTTTGCTTCTCTAGAATAGGGCAACCATCTGTGTCATACTAGTTAGATATTCTATAGTATGTGTAATATGAATATATTTACGTGTTCATCAAATAATTCCTTTAGACATGATTATATTCTCCACCTAGGTATCATTTTAATGGGAGTGATGATAGTTATTTCCTATACCACCTTTGTATCCTCCTTTGTAACCACCACAACCTCCTCCTTAGATTGTTATCCTCCTTATTATTGTGTAGTATTCCACTGCTGGTGCTACTAACTATTGTGTCTAATTCCAAATTATAGTTTCATATATGGTGTGGTCTAACTCATTTGTTTTTTCTACATTATAGGTGATCTCCAAGGTGTTGTTTATTGGTATTGAGGAGATGGAGTTATCTAACTTGATGAAGGAGGGGTCCATCTAGCCAAACTATGAGGCTAGTATTGTGGTGAAATCAAAATCCATTATGGACATATTGGGGTTGCACAAAATTTATCAACCTTTGGGATGAGGATTCTTTTCTTCACCAAGGATATTTTCTATGATGCGATGATAACTACATTTTTGGAGATGCCTTGTTTAAGCTCATGTAAATCCCTATAGTTTTTCTCATCATGGTTAAGTGACTTGTAGAAATTGTAATACATATTTTGTGGATTGTTGATATATTAATGTAGAAGATGGCATTTTGTTATGGCATGCCCTACTAATTGATAGATTTCATAGAATTATGTCTTTATTTTTGAATAATCATTTTTATGGTGTCCTTTTCCACATTATGTACACCATAAATTTAATTTAGGCCTATTTACCTCATGGTATTTCTCCATAATTTTCATGAAATCATGTAGTGTGTTTTTAATTTTAAATTAACATGATATTCTCTAGAATCTTTGATATATTTTGTGTAGTGGAATAGCTCTAGCATCTACTTTTGTATCATATTGAGTTTGTACCTTATGTATCATGCTTCTTTTTCTTTATCATATTGAGTTTGTACCTTATGTACTTTTGTATCATGCTTCTTTTTCTTTATCTATTAAGGCAAATTATACCTTATTTATCATATTATAGAATATATGGTCATAGTCATAGACTGATTATCTATAATTTTGCCTAATCTCCTTTAGGTCTTGTATAGTCTAACTAGTGCATTTCTTAATCTTAAATTTTACAATGAGCCAATCCTAAACATATTTAATTCTTACTTGATAAATGTCTCTTTTGTATATGAACTCTAGTGCTCTCCCAACTAGGGCCCCTATTAATTCACACTTTTGGAAAGTTTCATCAGCGATGCCCTTAGCTTGCCATTTCATTTTATAAGTTAATAGGGACTATTCAGGATCTATGGAATCATCATAGATGGCTAAGTTAAGGAATCCTCATGGATGAGTCATCATATTGACTAGTGTGGATAGAGTTTACTATGTAACTATTATCATACGTGTCTACATTTTGATTGATCCTTCATGTGTATTATGTTATACACCAGGAGAATTGCTATGCATAATTTTATTGTCTATACATCCTTCATGTTTTTGCTCAATTAAAACTCACCTTATGGCCTTAAAATACATCCTAATTGATATTGTATTGATTTATGTACCTCAATGGTTCACATGATCTAAAATGGTCTTTTCAAACTATTATCCTCCTATTAACCAAGATAAAAATTTCTACTAGACTATAAAAGATTGGGCTATGGGGATGCGTACACTTTTGGTGAGTAGTTATTTCCAATAAATTCTTCTAATATTCTTGAACCTATGATTAGCCCATTACTTTTCTTTATTTATTTGCCTAATTCTTATTCTTATAATAATACCCTTTGCTATAGCCACACACTACTTCCATATTCTATCTGTTCTACTCCTAAACTACTCTCATTTTCCTCTTTGCACATCTCATTCTCATCTCATCCTCCATCACTTTTCTCTCTCTATTAGAATTCATCACCCTCTATCTTCATCCTTCATTCATCATATTGATATTCTCATCCTCTCGCTCATTCATCATTTATCCTACTACTAATTTTATCCTTATTCACAACTACTTAGGTATCTTTCTACTTATTCCATCTATTTTGTTGTCATAGTTACCATTCTAAATCAAAACTTCTCTTATGACTATTTTTACCTCACATTTCCATTTTGGAATCAAATTCAAGCTTCACTTACTCATTTACCCATCATTCACTATCATGTGCACACATCCCTATATACTTGAAGTGATTACTCCATAATTAGCTAGAGTAGGCACAATAGCCTTATCCATAACCAACATCTTTAAAAATAAAGGTAGTCACTACAAAAAAATTCCTTTAATTCCTTTGAAAAAATGGTCTTATTTAGCTTTAAATGCTATATATTTATATTATGAACTTGGTGATGTATCATTCTATGGTGGCGGTAAACCAATAATGTATCACTCTCATCCAATCAATTTCTAGTTTCAGTAACTCATCTATTTTATCTTCATTCCAAGTGATTATTTCTTTTATTATGGGATTATAGCAATAATATTCCATTCTTGTCAACCAATTAGTCAGCAATTCAGGTAGTTTGCAACAAAAAATTCCATATATTTCTTTGTATATATGTTCTTGAATAATTTCCATTATGGTAAGACCAAACTCTTAGATTCTTCTTCTTTAAAGTTTCACACTTTATGATCTAACCATGTTTCAATGTCTTACTACTTTGGGAACCATCTTAGTATAATTTCCTTTGAAAGCAGTGTTTCCATACTCACCACACCATTATTAGTAGAGGTTCTTAATACAATATAACATGCTAATGATGAGGATAGCTATGTTTTATTATATTGCATAGGATAGTGTAGAGAATTCATATTTAATAGAAGCATGGCAGAGAGGAATTATCATGCAATAGATAAAAATTAAGATTAACTAGAGTTTTCTTAGGGTTTATAGAACATTTGTATTAATTTTAATAGGATTAAACCAAACATTATACATATTAATGTATATAAGGAATAACATAATAAATAAAATAGGTCGCCACAACTAGAATGGCTATATTGATCTCAACAAAGGTTCATCATCTTCTTCATATAAGCATACATATTTATAGTTGATTACAATTCTTGACCATTCAAATTCTTCTCATACATTGGTGCCAAAAAGAGGGGACTATTTATCTTCTATCCTTTTACTAGTATTAGAGGTTAGGAAAAAATACATATAGTTGATAATTTCATTCATAATGCTCGAAAATATCCAAATCATATTATGTGCAACTTTACTTATCCATTTTCTTCTCCCAATAGAAACTTATCTTACATTAACTTAAAATATAATCACTTTTTTTACATTAACACAATCTAAAACATCAAACTATAATCTCATAACTTGATGTGGAGTTTATGTCAATATTTGGTGTCTAATTCTCGGTTTCATATAATTATTGTCCAAGGAAAAGTAATTTTTAAAATTATGGAATCCAGCTATAACTAAGATAGAACATTTTTTGGAGATGAAAATAAAATAATTTATTCAACAAGAGACAAAGAGAACAACAACAACCATAAATGAAGTTGAAGATGAATTATACTGACCATAATACAAATAATTCTGGGTTAATTTCAGATAATTTTTTTGGCCTTATATCTTGCAACTATCTAAAACTATAGAAGCTTTGATATAACAAATTAAGAAACATGTTCACTAGATTAGGTAGAAACTACAAAAACTATAAAAAGAGGAGGAATGAGATGATTAATTCATTCCTTTAATAGTCTAGAGGAATTTTAAATTTAATATTAAATAATATGGATTAATAAGAAAGGTAAAATATTTTTCTTTATCAGTTTCAATAATTATTTTATTAGATTAGATTTTTTTCATTACATGATTATGAAAACTATTTTTTTGTTTTAGGAAAGAAACATGTAATAATGAATATCATGGATTGAATCAAAAAATAGACACTACATATCCATTATAACCATTTGTATAATTTATAATTAAAGTAAAATCAATAATGACGTCTGAAAATTAAGAATAAATTTTATAAAAATGTATCTCTAAATGAATGGCGTAAAACCTAAATAAAATACATTTTTTGTGCTCAATAAAATGAATATGCTCACCAATGTGTTTTATATATTCTAGGAATAATATGACCATAGTATTATAAAACTGATTAAATATTTCAATTACTTAAGATTTACAATTACTAGACAAATCTAAGTGTAAATAGATAAATAAGAGAATGAATAACGTATCTTTTTCATTTATGTTCATGTATCTAGAAGGATACAATCATAATAAAAAATAAGGAAAATTCTTTTTATTTCTCATATTTGGAAACACACAACTTACATTTGCCTAGACAAGTTCATGTTTCTTAGATGATTCTGCTACCCCGACACTATTTTTTTGAGTGTATATATGTCCTATATACTTTTACTTATTTTTATAGTGTCAAATACTATATCTATTCCATATGAGGACTAATTTATGATGTCTATATTATCACTTGAGTACCTCTATATTCTTCCTACTTGCTTCAAAACCTAGTTATCCACTGTAATAAAAATATAAAGTAAGGGCAAAGGATCAAATGGAATGGTTGAGATAACCTTATCCACCACCAATGACTATGTTCTTCCTATGTATCTAATAGTCTAAAGATGTAAGTCAAACATGACATAATAGTCCTTTCTAATTTAGTATGTACAATCCTATCTAATACTAATATGTAGTAAAATATTGTGTTTAGGTTTAAACATTTGAAAAATTGTGACTTGACCTTTAAAATGGTATTAAAACTTAGATGGAAAATTTATGTTTTGATGGATTTAACATTTGAGAGTTTTAGTATAATTACTCTCAATGTTTATAGTGATTCATAGTGATAGCTATATATGTTATAAATATATGGATAAGTTAACGGAGTTGGTGGGGGCAAAAAATAAACATTTTTTTTAAAACCATAAATTTAAATGAACATGGGTTCACTTTTTTGTAATTTAGGATAAGTTATAACTAAACCTATAAAGTGTAAGTGGATTAAAACTATTTATGTGCTAAACTAATTATGCACTATAGCATGCATGCATTAGTGTAGTTATGGAATGTGCAAGGGTTTTGAAGTAGGTACGTTGAATAAATTAATCATAATTTGTTTTTTACTAAAAAATCATTGTAATAATTTTTTCATAAAATTTATTTTAGTAAATATAATAAATTAATCCCACTTTGCATCTTTTATAGTTGATCTCATAGCTCCATGAGTTAGATTTAGAATATAGTTTGTCAGCATCCAATCTACTCAGTAAGGTCATTTTTAAGATTAAATATTGAGCTAAGGATTTAAATCCGTAAATTATTTCAATGGATGTCTATTTTGAACAACCCTATTGTCATTTTTAGGTTTTGGTGCATTCTATATTTCATGTTGACATTTATATGAGGTATAAGTGTGTCAAAATTAAATTTTACAAATTAGAACACTCTAACCACCCGTTTGTGTTCATTATACTTGTGATAAAGTCTCTTATATTAAAA
>JARHVA010005555.1:267500-282500 GCA_037957365.1 Torreya grandis
ATACTACGACATTTTTCAGAATAACTTACTATGCCACCATTTTTAATCATAACACTTGTAAATGAATAAACAAAATATTTCAATCACATATTCAATTTAATCTTCATGAATTTGTAAGTACTATGCAAGTCAATTTAAAATATCAGGTTTTATGTTTTTTTATAAGACCTACTATCTTGAGTATTTTTTTAGTGTTAATCTCTAAAATTACATGAAAAGAAATAATTGTTCAAGTTTCTCTGAATTCCTCTAGTTTCTCTTCATCATCCTTTCATGATAATTCTTAATACTCTTCTTCTTAATTTTATTTACCTTATGCACTTGACCATAATTCTTATCATAGTTAAAACATAGCTCTTTATCTCTCTTCTCTTCAATTAGTCGAGGAGTCATTCTAGTAAGGTAATGTTGATGTTTGGTGTTCCTATCTCTAATGCTTGTGAATGGTTGCATTTTGATGACTAGTTCCCTCTCCTTTGATCTACATGCCATGACATTAGCCTAAAATATTAAACTTAGATTAAACATGTAAACCTCATGTTGGATGTTCTCCTTGATCTTTAAAATAAAATATTAATTAAAAAATTTGTCTATGATTTTCTAAACTTGCAATGATATGTTCAAACATTGTTGAATATAATCCCTAAATATTCTTATTTGGTGCAGTTTTGCGAACTTGATGAAGTAATTATCTAGTAAATTTTTATGATATTTCAACTATAATTCAATGGTAACAATTAAAAAATTGACACTGGAACCCTTCTTATTTTGATCATAAATCCATTGATATCAAATGAATTCCAATTATAAAGATGTCAATACCACTTGTTTTCCACATGGGATATAATGTTTATCAAAATTATTCTCTATTTGGTTGATCTAAGTGACCAAATCCTTCCTACCAAACTTAAACATTTTCAATTTTCATATCATGTTCTATGGCTTTGAATGGGAAACAACTGAAGGCAATGTTTGAGTTTTATTATGGCTTGCATTAGGTTGACAAATAGATCTACACTGGTTGATCTCATTATTGTAGGTGATTTGGAGGCATCATTTTCAAATGAACTATTTGATTGAGTCTTTGCCCAAGCTCATCCAATTGGTGACTTTTTTTTTATACATCTCCATCACTAGCCATATCAAATTGTATGTTTAGTATACTATACTCAAGATGGCTCACATTGTAATCTTTGGAATAATACCATGGAATAATATTTTGATTGATTCTCACTTCTAACTCAATCTCCCCTTTTTCAAGAGTTTTGATTGTATTTTCCGAACCATTTCATTTCCCCTTAGCATGGACTCCTACGATACAAAGGCCTTACAATGTAGAATTGATTTAAAACATTGACAAAACATTGAAAACAAAGTTTTTGACTTAGGTCAGATTCAAAGTTAAAGAAATAATAAAAAATCTAAAAATTGTGATCTATAGATAAAATTTTAGAAAAAAATATTAAAATCACAATAATTTGCTCTAAATTTATTACTAAACCTTAAGGTTTTTGTTGTACCTTCCTAAAATGATTCTCAAACTTTATTAAATCATTTGGAGAATAATTACAAAGGGATTCAAAGATATAGGCAATTATTCAAAGTTAGGTTTCGACCATAGTTTTTCCCCAATTAAAACTCCAGCATCAGTTATAATGAAATTAATATCCTACAAAAGTAGAATCACAATAATAGATCACAATATGATTGAAATAATAATAATAATAATAATAATAATAATAATAATAATAATAATAATAATAATAATAATAATAATAATAATAATAATAAAGGCAATGACTAAACTACTTCAGGAGAAACCTCCACAACCTTACAATAAAAATAAAATTCGTAATATAATAATAAATTAACCACTACCTCATATATAAATTCTAATTATATTATGGACAAACCATAGACTGACCCTAATAGCAATATGAAACTATAAAAATTATCATATAATTTAATTAAAAGTTATAATAATTATAAATTGACCACACATATCACGATACATACAACATGTTAAGGGTGAAGTATAATCTAAACCTACATTAATTAGATGACTTAATTTATAAAAATATATAATTCCAATATATCATGATCCTTATATCAATGAAATAATGTTACCACAAAAGTAAACCTCTAACTAATAAAAGAGCCTCCTAGTTATACACATTGATTGATTTCATTGATTTCAGGATGTAACCCAAGTCGAATAAGCCTCTACATTGTTTCTATAATTGTAAAAGCCAATACATACATATCTACAATACCACCAATTACCATCTCATGGTGTCGAAAACTAGTACCGCACATCATAGTACCAATTCCTACCTCAATGAAGGATAAAAACATACCTGTCAACAAAAATTATCTCATTGTCACTTACAAGATTGTCTCATTTCTAATCACATTTCACACGTCAATCTTCTGCGATGCTGCAGCTTTCAGACATTGATTGCCTTTTGAAACAAATATGTATGGCGGTGCAGCTGTCTAATTTGTAATCACATCTCGTGATAACTTTCCGCACAAGAAAGCCTCGTCTCTAAGCACTCAAACGACATTTGTATAAGGCTTCCTACTTTTATTCTATGGGAGATACGATTGCCTAACCTATTTTCATTGGGTTCCAAACCCAATGCCAAAACAATATCTTGTACAGCGCACTACTTTAAAATGCCCGCTTCCATTATGCAATTGTAAAAACAAGACCCTACAAACAAACAAACATTTTTACGCATTTGCAAACACCAACAATTGATTAGTGAATATACAAGACATTTTTGTCCAATACTTTATTTCATAAAGTTTACTAACTTTACACTATAAAATTAATATTATGTGGAACCATCCTTATCATTGGGAAATTCATCTTTTTTTCTTTGTCTCTATTTTAATCCCAACTAGATTGTACGATTTTAATGCACGGTGGAGTGAAAGAAGAGACAGATCCTCTCCGTTGATATGATCAACGACCACGATCCAACTCATAATCAAAGCAGGATCAAAACCAGGATACACCACCAGAGTAAACACGTCCTTCTCCAGGAGCATATCACAGCTACCACGTTTCCTTTCAACTGCATACAACGGCTCCGGTCATAAGTATTTGCTTTGGAACCACCTACTCTGTGACTTTTCGCTTTGAAAACCAGCCAATTTACCTGTGCCACGATACTGCCTGAGCGGTTGATAATCACACTGCCTTCTCAAATAGTCAATTGGAGAAGAACCCACAAATGCATTGATAGATGTGGTTGGGGATATACTATTGACTTCATTCAGCGGGTATTGACATAGGGATAACAACTATGAAAGAGAGAGAATGTGACATACCTGATAAGCACTTTGCTCTTGACATTGGGAGTTGAGTTTTCTACTCTGAAAAGGAGGTTGCCTGATGAATCGAATATTATGAAACCAGTTCCGCTGAAAATCAAAACATTCTTCCAAACCGTAAATAATTATGTGCATGCAGCAGAATGATCACTCACAGCATGATGAGTACAAACCTGGGGCCTTTTTCCTTTGAAGTTAAACACTGTAGGCTACCCATGCGTGTTAAATCGAACATACCGCTGTTTCGTTGAATACATCGGGGAAATCAGTTAATCGAAACTTCTTTTAATGTTTTGACACGCTGTTTCAACGCGGGAGAATTCCTCGCAATATCGGCATGTAAGGCAACTGCTCAACTGTTTTTCCTAGGTTGATAGCTACAGGCAGTAGACTCGGGTGTGCTCCAGGTCTGCAGTTAAGGCTTCCTGTACTAGTCAATTTGACTTTACAACGTAGTACCAATAGATCTTTAAACTTCCGAGCAGTACATGGCATATACCCCGTGCAAACTAGGTAATTAGTAAATTTTTTTAATCAACCTGGATCGACCTATTCTCAAATTCTAGCTAATATAATAAAAACATATTTTTGTATCCAAGTTGTAAAGCGGCCGTTTAACAATTTGATAAATAAATCATATGGTAGATCATTAGTTTTTCAATTAGCCAAAAATAAAAAATATCGTTTCTTGATCATTATGGATTACAATTTGTTTTTATGGAAAAGTGGGTTGATATTAAAAGGGAAGCCCAATGAAAATGTTGATAGGGTAAGAGAAAGGAAGACCATTTTAATGAAGAGGATAAGAGAAAGGAAAACCATTTTAATGAAGAGGATAAGAGAAAGGAAGAGAATTTTAATGGAGTTATGATAAGGAATATAGTCATTGTTTTTTTTTTAAGATGTGGATGTACTTTTCATATTGCATTTTTGCATATCGGTCAAAAGAGAAAAGAAGGGAACTACAAAAATGTTACAAGGATCACACTCTTAATAGTGCACTACAAGTTAAGCTTTGAAATTTAATAATACTAATATCAGTGGTTGCATATTTCAATGTTAACCCCTATTATCTATGTATTGTCAAAGATCATTGCATTTTCAATCAATGTTCGTTAAAAGTTGCCTCAAGTTATGAGAGAAATTGATACATATTAAGAATTTTGTTTCATTCCATGATGGGTCTATATATTTTTTCATGTGTACAACAATAAACATTGGCTATTCATAAGATTTGGTGCCAAATCTATAAAATATAGAATGAATTTTGCCAAGAGCAGCATTAACCAAGTCAAACTCAACCCACAAATTGGCTGTAAGAATAATTTGCTGTCATTTTGATAGATGAATTTTCATATTTATTTGCTCATCATCATGATCTCCAAAGTTATTTTTCAAAATACATATTGTGTTGCTCCATCCAATCAACATATTTAATGATTTCAACAACTCCTTGTTCTATGCTAAAACCAAAATATTTATTGCATATAAGTGATCTGATAAATGAAATGAGAATTTCAATTTAGAAGACAAATAGTTATTTATTTGAGACATTAATAAATTTCAGTCTTCAAATTTTGATTCAATATTTCATATATTCAATAATATATTTAAAAAAATCACCTTCCCTAGATTGGAGCCTTTTTTTATACAAAATTATGCGTAATGTAATTAAAATGTTGAAGATATGCGAAATGGTTGAACAATATGATGTCTCACAAGACATTGGTATATTGTGTATTGGAGGGAGCTAACTTAAATCACCAGTGAAAATAATAAATTTCACACCAAATGAATTATTTCTATGTTACGGAAATGCCTCTCATAAATATTGATTACTATGTGTCAACAACTTTTGTCATATGAACCTCATTTCATGAATAAGAATATATTGAATATATTTCAAAGAGTGTTGTAAAATTGCAAGTGTTTTCCCTTATAATGGTTTTATTTATTTTATATGTATGATAAGGCTTGAATTGATTTTTAAAGCATTAATATTAAATTATATAATACCTATTGGTGAAAGCAATGGAAATGGAAAACTATTGTGAGTTCCTTGTAAATTCCATGTAAATCTTATTTATTTCATAAGGTAGGATTTTCATATACTATCAACATATAGATTAATCATTTTTAGTGAAATCATTGTGTCATGTTGATTGTAGTGGTACACACACACACACACACACACGCACGCACACACACGCACACACACGCACGCACACGCATGCACATGCACGGACACACACGCACGCACGCACACACGCACGCACACTCATGCACACACGCACATGTGCGCGCGCGCGCGTGCACACACACACACACACACACACACACACACACACACACACACACACACACACAAAACACACACACACACACACACACACACACACACACACACACACACACACACACACACACACACACACAAACACACACACACACACAACACTCAACGTGTATGAATCGACAAAATGAGATTCATAAATATGGTAAGCTTCTAAATTCAATTCTATAGAGGAAGTAGTTGTTTCCTTCATGGACTATGAAATGTTACCTTTATCCCATTTGTGATGTATGTCAAAGTCATAATGAACAAGCATATCGAGCTTATTAATTTGGATATCATTGTTGTGATGTAGTTATGAGAAAAAAATCCATTCATTAAGTTCTTAAAAGTTGTGATGAATAATGCCATCATATCAAAACAATACATTTTAATAAAATGTACAGTGAATATGCCATGGGTGGTAGGAATTCTATATGATTTCCCATTTTTCAATTTATTGTATAAAGACTAATATTTTTTTAATGATGTCCTCAAAATGTTTGTACAAAATAGTTTCAATATAATAGATTAATGCATAGGTATTAAAATATTTTGAAGAAATGGGGAAGACATGAATAGTAGCTAGCACATTTTTTTCCCCCATTTTAAAACTCAATGATTGTTGTCATATGACAAATTCCTTACGACTTCTATAAGTTATAAATGATATAATGAAGGAGGCCAATCCATGTATGCTTCAATAAAGACCAAAGCAACAAGAAAATCAGATTCACTATTAGAAACATGATGTAGAATTTTATTGCAAACATTTTATGAGAAAAATATTCAACTACACAAAAAACTAAATAGGTTTGTAAAATATGTAAAAATTCCTATTCATTGATGTCATAACCAACAATGCTATAAGTTAAATATATATATATTTTTTTTAAAAAAATAAAAAATAAAAAAATTGAATATTTTTCATGTGAGCTTGCATTTTCATGTACTATTATAACCACATGGTGATAGTTTTCATATTGGTTCTTTGTTTTCAAAGAATATTTTGCAAAATATTTTAACACAAATTAAGATGAAAGAGTAGGATGGGAAACAAAAATTTATTTTAAAATAGAAAGCATGGATGGATTTTGAGTATTCAATCTTTTATCATAATGAGAAGTATTCTACTTTTTGGATATGTTATTTTTAATGATGATGGAATATTATTAAAGAAATTATCAGAGCACTTTATAAAAAAATTAATGAATTGTTCCTTTTTATAAGAATTTTTATCATGTGCATTTAGTGTGCCTTTGAACATGATTGAAGATATATTCATAGTTAATAAAATGATTTCATGAAAGTATGTCCATTATGTTTAATAAAATTGGATCATCAATAATAAAAAAATGAATAATTTAATTTCATTCAAATATATCATGTGGATTCTAAGTCAATATATATCTTACAATATAGGTTTTTATATTTATAACCATAGTTTTATCTTCCCAATCTAATGCCTCAATATTAGGTGCATATTTTAGCTTGATAAATCCATGAATATGTTTGGAATCTCTATGTTTCCCTTCAATCCTAACAATAATACTCATTTACATAAGCTTCGATAAAGGAAAATATTTCAGGAAAAATGAAAGATGAAATGGAGAAATTTATTGCATATGTATCACAATAGTCTTATGATCCTAAATGTTTCTTTAATAATTATTCTTGAAATATTATCAATCTATGATGAATATGAAGTGATATAAGATGTAGTTTGAAAATAATATTTTGTGTTCTCTAATAATAAGCTTTACATGCATTTTTAGTTGGATTCAAAATGACTACACTAAGCAACAATACTTTTATATTTATAGTGGTGTCAATAATGGAAAATGATGTGTGTTTCTTCATACAATATGGCAATGCTTTGTGCAAGGATGAGCATTATATATTATGGTGAGTTTGAGAAAAAATATAGTGGGGAAGGGCAAACCCATATATGATATATAAGGAAAGTATCTACATGATTGAGAAAACCTGGTCTACCACTATAACATTTGAAACACCTCCTAAAAACCATGGATATAAGTGTAAAAAATTAATTTTATTATTATAATAAAGATATTATACATGTAAATGTATATTAAAATAAATGGAAATGATGAAAAAAAAATCTTGAACTCATTAAATAGAATAAGTTTGTTATAAAGACAAAGGAAGTAAAAAAATCCATTCAAAACTTACATTTGTTTTAGTTTATAAAATTCAGCCCTCCACTCAATATAATTAATTAAGGATACTAATGATAACTAATGATTACTATTATAGGTAACCAAATATTGATTTAAAATATAAGTAATTATGTTACCAAGATATAGGAATAAGGCCTTGGACTTCATAAACCTTTACGTAATCCAATGAAGACTAAGCTTAAATAGGTAAGTGAATCATAATGTACATATAAAATTCTTCTTGGAAAGTAGAAACAAACATACCCTGGAGCAACCACTTCTATCATAATGAATTGAACACTTTTTAAGATAGATAACCTCTTATAAGAGTTGATGTAATATACAAAATTTGTTTCAAGAATTATAAAAAATCATGAATTGTAATAATCATTTGTTTAGCCTTTGTTTCACGAGAGATTGGGTAGAACCAGAGTACACATCATAAATGAATCTTAAATATAAAACTAATAAAATAAAATCCATGATAGAAAATAAACAACTAGAAATATAAATAAGTTCCCATAAGAGAGATTATATGAAACTCTCAATTATTAGGCCATAGAAAAAATACAATACAAAACTAAACTTCACTATAAGTATTGAAAAAAACCAACCAAGGTACAAAATAAATCAAATAACCATTTAGATATCCTTAAAAATAATAACTATTTATTTTAAAAATAAATGAATTGAAAAATTACCTTTATATCATAACTTGAAAGTCCATAATCCAATTTGGAGACATAATTTGTTTCCTCTCCCAATTAAACATGTCATACCTAAGTCTTCCATGCTATCCTCAAACAAATCCTTCCTCTAAATAGAACCCTTGGCTCAACTAAAAAACTAAGATAAGCAATAGGAGGATTCACCAACACACACGTCTTGTTAGAATACCAAAAACTTTCCAAATTACCTACAAAAAGATGACATATCTAGAAAATTATAATTAAAGATGAAATAAATGCAACAAAATAGGTTCCTAGAATGTACATGGAATTGATTATTAGACATCCATCTATAGATATCTCCTCTTGGGAAATATTAAGCAGGGAAATAACCATGTGTGTTTATTATAAAAAGTGATTACGATAAATGGTTAAGATATATCATTTATGTGTTTATTAACCAAAGATCAATCCCATTAGAGTAAACAAATTTGTAAGGCAAAAAATTGATATAGTCCTCCAACTAGATATGCAACACACATTACCAGAGTTATCTTATTTATTTATTATTAAAACTATTTGGTACTAGAATTTCTAAGAGAAATTTCAATAATCCCTAATAATTTATCCAAAATAATTGGCTAATATAAATACCTTTCTTTTACTACTTGAATAAATTTTCAATAATCTATCATCTAGATAACAAATAGAATGGATTTAATGGTCTCTTATAATATAAATAATAATAGGGAAATATAGTAAATTTTGGACTAAAGGGAATTAATCATGTTAGAACTTATTTTATCTTGAGAAAATCTACTTGTCCACTCCTAAATATTTTGCATAGCCTCATGTATAAAGTTAAGTATAACTAGCACATGTAAATCACTTCGACTATTGCCTGTCATATACTATTATTGATAAAAAATGTTTCACCAATTTAAAATTTGACTACCCATGTCTTAACCCTATGAGATACTTCCTATAATTGATTTGACCTAATCACTCCTATTGTGCATGTATTTCAAAAACTATTTTTTGCACTTTTTATTTATCGACTAGCTAGTTCACACTACTTGAAAACATTTTTCAATTTATGATTGAGTATAAATTTGCATGTTCTAGGTAATAATTACCTTAAAATTTGAGATTTAAAAACATGCTCAAATAAATTCAATCACTTCCTATCATCGACTGGTATCGACTAAAACTATTTTGACAATTTTGACCTCGACTACCTATGTCTTGACCTCATGACCTCCAATTTGTGAATATATCAACCTAAGCACTCCTAATGAATTATTTTTAAAAAATTTTGTCATAATTTATATTTATTGAACTCCCATTCAACACTTCCTAAAAAAACCTATCATTTTATGTTAGGTCAACTCGAACAACACTTTGTGCATGTGGGTTGATATCTTCCCATGTTGAAGAGATCTTCTACAGTTTTTGAAAACATATTGTAAACTAGTGATCTCCATGAATGGAAACATTGTAAGGACCTTCCAAATACATTAAAACTAATTCCATATTTATTTACCATAGTTTTTTATCCTAATGAATCTTATTTCTACAACTAATTATGCTTCTCAACCTAGGGTCTTAAATTCTGAAACTTGTCAATAATAATAGAAAATTTATTTTGGAAAATAAGGTTTAGTCAATAGATAAAGAGTAAAATTAAGATCATCATTACACTATATTTTTGGAATGAATGCTATAGATCAAATTGTTGTGGACTAAAATTGAGAGATTATTTTTTTAAATGATTACCATAAATTAAAAACTAAATTAGATTAATGGACCACAATTCCTCTTCTTCCTCTACGTATGGATCCTTTAGCACCATCATTAAAATCACTATTATTGTTCATATCTTTCATTGATATTTTTAGATATGTTAATATTTTAATGACACTATCATGCATTGTCATCATCTATAATTAATATTTTTAGGTCCATTAATATTCAATTGACATACACATACACTTAATTAATTATGATTTTATAATGTTAATTACAAATTAGGTGTATGTATCATACATGTTAAACTACATGTTTTATCTTAAATATGGTTTTGACAAAAATATGGAAGGTTTTTGCCCATGAAAACACATTTAGCATAAAATATAATGTAGTAATCAATTTTCAACAACTTTTTTGGATTATAATTTATTGAATGGAAAAGTGGATTTACATCAAAATGTAGTAAATATACCTAAGTAACATATAACTAGTATTTTATTGAGGGAATCCAAACGTAAATTTTGATAGAATAAGAGAAGGAAGATCATTTCAATGAAGATGAAAGTCTTAAAATGAAGGTATATATTTATTTTATTTTTTCTTGATGTGGATGCATGCTACATATAACATTCTTTCATATCAATCAAAAGAGAAAAGAGATGAAATACAAATTTCTTTCAAGAATCATACTTATTATAGTGAAATATAATTTAGGCCCTGATGTACAATAATACTAATATCAATGGTTGCATTTTCCATCATTATCCCTTGTGATTTTTGTAATGTTAGAGACCAAGGCATTTTCAATGAAATTTGATTAAGTTTTTCATGAGTTGTGGGAGGGATTGGTATATATCAAGGGTTTTTTTCATCCCTTGTTCAGCTTATATACTTTTTAATTTGTATAGAAACACCTATTTTAAATTTATGTTGTCTGGTGCTAATTCTATAAACTATAACATGATTTTTTGAAAGTGTACCATTGACCAAGCCAAACTCAACTTTGATATTAGCTATAAGAATAATTTGTTGTCCCTTTGATATAAGAATTTTGGTATCTGATTTACTATCATCGTGATATCAAAATTTTAATTTCCATGTATATTCTAATTTTCTCCATGCAATCAACATATTTAATGATTTCAACATTTCTTTGTTGTGTTAAATCTAAATTATTTATTGTACATAAGTTTGTTATGTGTTAAATCCAAAGTATTTTTTACATATAAGTGAGTTGAAACTACATATAAATGAATTAAAAAATTACATTTATAATAAAATTAACTATATGTTTGATACATTAACAAACGTCAATCTTTGACTTTTGGTTCAACATTTCATATATTTAACAATAGAATTCAAATTTTCACATGAACTAAATTATAGCCTTTTTATAATTATTTTTGCATAGTGTAACAAAAATGATGAATGTATGTGAAATGGTTGAACCATATGATGTTCTATCATACATTAGTATATCATTTATTGGTGTGAGATAACCCAAATTACTAATGAGAGTAATATATCTTGTACCAAATTCACTTTTTATATGTATTATGGAAAGGCCTCTCGCAACCATTAATCAATGTGCATCAACTAATTTTACCATATGAAACTCATTTCATCAATTATAATTTATTAAATATATTTCAAAGATTGTAGTAAAACTATTATTGATTTTCCTTCCAATGGTTTCATTATTTTATATCCATGCAAAGGCTTGAATGGATTTTATAATAATTAGTATTAAATGCTACAATATCTATTGATGTAATAAATAACAATGAAAAAACTATTGTGATTTGATTAAAACTTCAGTAAAGACATATTTTGTTGATAAGGTATGTTTTTCCTATATAAGTAGTGCGTTAATGAATCATTTCAATAGAAGCATTATGTTGTGTTCATCATAGTGGTGGATAATAATATAAAATTATTTTACTGTTATGTATATAACACACTCAAAGTGGAATGACCATCAAAATTAGATTCATAAATATTGCTAGTTTCTTAATTTAATTCTATAGAGGAAGTAGTTGTTTTATCCATGTAATATGAAATTTTACTATCCTTCTAGTTATGATGTATATCAATGTCATGATGATCGAGCATATAAATCTTATTAAGTTGAATATTATGGTTGGGATATCGTTGTGAAAAAAGTTACTATTCATAAAATTATTAGAAGTTGTGATGAATAATGGCATCATTTTAAAATAATTTATTTTAAAAAATTGTATGGTAAATATGTTGTGGGTGTAGGAATTTTTCATGCTTTCTTAGTTTTTAGTTACTAGTAGAACAACTAATGTTCTCCATGATGTTCTTGAATTTTTTTTACAAAATGAGTTCACCATAGTACAATAATGCATATGTAGTAAAATATTTTTAATAATTATGAAAAACCTTGAGAAGACATGAATAATAGTTGTAACATCATTTTTTAATTTTTCACCATGACATTTTTTTATTATATGACCAATTCCTTGCTTCTTTTATAAGTGATGTTAAATCTAATGAAGGAGGCGAATCCATGTATCCATCAATGAAGGATGAAGTAGCAAGAAAATTGGATTTACTATAAAAAAACATAATTTATAATTTTATTACAAACATTTAATGAGATACATGCTCAACTACATAATAATGGGTTTTGTAAAAGGTGAAAAATATTATATGAATTGATGTCGTAATCAACAGTACTATTAGTTAAAATTTTCATAAAGTAATTTGAAGATGGTTCATGTGAGTTTACATTATCTGATATTTTGAGTTTACATTTTAGATTGCTTTTCTAAATTCAAATCATACTTTTAAATATATTGTAATACATATTCATGTGAAATAATAGGTTGGAAATTGAAATTTGATCTAAAAATTGAATGCATGGAGGGAAAGTGAGTATTTAATATGTACTCATTATGATAAACATTGTTCTTTTTGGATCCATTATTTTCAATGAATATGGAAGATTATTGATACAATTCCCAAGGCATTTTTTAATCACATTGAGGAATTATTATTTTTATCTTAATCATGTTTCTTTTATACACATAATATTCCTTTGAGAATGATTCAAAAGTTATTCATAGTATTTAAAATAATTGCTTGAAAGTATGTCTATTGCATTTAATAAATATAGATCATCAATAATCAAATGATGAACCATTTGATTTATATAAAATCTATCACATGGATTCCAAGGTGATACATTTTTAAAAATAGGCTTTTAGATTTACAACTGTAATTTAATATTCCTAATATAATGTATCATTATTGCAAGCATATTTTAACCAGTTAAATTCATAAATATATTTAGAGCCTATATATTTCCATTAATACTTAAAAATAATATTTTTTAAAATGAGTTCCAATATAAAAATATTTATTGAAAAAATCAAAGATAAAATGGAGAAATTTAATGCATAACTATAGTGATAGTCTTGGGCTTCTAAGTGTTTTTCTAAGAGTTCCTCATGAAATATTATAAATCAATTATGCATATAAAGGGCTATAATATATGGATTGGATATAATATTTTTTTATCATCCAAAAATAATATAGATTTTCACATTCAAGAGGTTGGAAGGCATTGAAATATTAAAGTTGGTTCATTTGGTGTTAGAAATACTCAACATAATAAATAGATTACGAAAGCCTAATTTATAAATCATGTTAATTAATCAATACATATTTTTGTGTAATACAATATTTTTGCCCTGTATATTTGAATAAAATCACATTAAGTATTTATAAATTTTATCATCAATAATTATATGGAGTTACTCTGAAAAATACACAATAATAATTGAAACTTTATCCTCAATATTTTTATTAATAATAAAAAATAGTTGTTCATTAGTTATGAATATACATCACTACATTAAGTAGACAATACTTGCTCATTAGTTATGAATTAGTTGTGAATATGCATCACTAGATTAATTATAAAATACCTACGTCTTGTATGAATAACGGATTTATTATCATAATAATGCATCCATTTTATTGCACATTCATACATAGATTGAATTTTTCCAAACAAACTAGGAAATGTCATAGCAAAAATTACTTTTATATCCTATTCATTTGTGGGATACATGTTTAGTATAGGCCATAGAATAGAACATGGCGTTATTTGGATTTTTTATTTAAAATACTCTTTTATTTATTCTTATAGTTTTAATAGTTCTATTTTATTTGGGAGATCAATAAAAAAATAAGAAGCAAGTTGTGCTATGTAGTCAGAAATTTAATTTTTGATCCATTGAAAGTTGGTTTGGTTTGTAGAGATTCTTCAATGTTAATACATACATATAGAAGCATGGATGAGATGTTTTTAGGTTTATTAATTATTGATGTCAATGTATCATTATTTAAAATTAAATCATTTAGTATGGTTGAAATATTATTTATTATTTTAAATTATTTTTATTGTGTGATATAAAAACATAACATTTGTATGTTATTTTCTTGAGGACATTATCTTTATATAATAATTATATTCAATTGATAAATTTTTTTGTAGAATAAATTCTGTAATGACACTAATGTCTAATGGAAAACGAATAATATGTCCACTATTATTTTATTGGCCTCCAAAATTTTGTTGTACATATAAAATTGGATTAACCTATGTTAAAACAATTTCCTCATCCTTTGTTAACACTTTTAAAACTATAGTTTGTTAGTGTCGAAAATATATATTGTTCCATTTGGATAAATGGTG
>JARHVA010005555.1:287500-322500 GCA_037957365.1 Torreya grandis
AAAAGGAGGATGGAGTTCTTTTAGCAATCTCTCATTAGTCACCATTGATAAGGCTGAACCAATGATGTCGTGACATTTTATGTGATGTGTCATTTTTAGTTGTGTGGATTTCATTTTCTTAAAGGTGGTGTAGTAGTTAGATTAATTTTTTAGTATGTGTGAAAAATAAGAATAATTATACCTATTCACTTGTGAATGATATTCCTATGCAATCCCTTTTTTATATTTATATTAGAGAATATTGATCTAAAAAGCATTGTAGCAATCATGTTGTAAGGTTAGTGGTGAACCTAAGAAAACCATTTTTCAAGGTTATTGGTGAACCTGTGAAAACCATTTTTGAAGGTTATTGGTGAACTTTGAAAATTAATTTCAGACTAGTGTGAAGGAAGAGATGTATGATGGCACATGTATGTGTAGAAGATCATGAGCACATGGATGTGGATCATGCTACACTTATAAAATGAGATATATTGTACCATGTAAAAATTATGGGGGAATGTTGGGATTACTTTTCATATTGCATGAATTTTTATTATTTATAGGGAGGTGAATATTAATATCTTGATATGTATCGAGAGGTAAATAGTAATTACTTAGTGGTTATAACCATATGGTTAATATAGTACTATTGTTGATATTATATTGTTAGAGATCACAATATAATGTCTCATATAGTTTAGCATATTATATTATTATACAAGTTACTGGATTGAAATTTCATAGGGATTTGGGAATACCTTATTATAGTAAGAATTATTCCTATATATTTTTATTTTAATCTAGAACAAATTAATTAGAGAGTGGAATATAATATTGTGTTGAAAATTAAATCTGTGTATTCAAGATCCAGTTGACCGTGCATGATTTAAACTATGTATTGGCTCTTTAAATTCATATAAAATTCTATATGAAGATAATTTTAGTGAAAATAATATTTTTAATCAAAAATATTAAATTTAAAAAATAAAATTTAAGGTTTAATATATTTCAAAACTATTGTAAGATAAAGAATAATGTCTCACATATTGCTTAATTATAATTAATAAGGTCAATCCTCTATAGGATAGATAGACATTAAAACTTGAAAATTGTCTTTTAATATTTAATACAATTCCATGTTATATAGGAAATCCAAAAAACTAAATTTAAATCTTTTCTGAACTATACAATCAAAGTAATGTAAAAGGTACACCTTCCAAAAAATATAAAAAAACATAATAATTGGTATATAATATCAAGTTTAGAAAAGAATTATGTAGATAATAAAATCCATTATGAAAGAGAACAAGTGAAACAACATCATATCAACATATATGGACAAATTATTGGGGGTTTTCTCCAACAAAGATGACATATTTAATTTGGTATACCTCATTGTAGTTTGTTATCTTGATTAACCCACAATATAATTAAATTTTATATTTTGATGCAATACCGATTATTTAATTTTCATAATTTTTAAAAGGAAATAATAGTTTTAATTAGGCTCCTAAATCCCTTTCTAGCAACCAGAGATAACATTTGCAATGACATTCAGTGATATATACATTAAATTTAAGATAATTCCAACTAACACCCATTTTTATATAACATTTTTTACATGGCCTTCTACCCATCATAAGTTGTCAAGCAAGGCAATATAATTTATCCATACATATTTTTTTTCATAGTTTCTTTAACTAAATCCCATTTCATTGTTTTGCAAAGTTTCATGTGAGTGGTTTCAAACATTTTTTATTTAATAGTCAAGTTACTTAGTGGCTGAAAGTTTTTGTTGTCAAAAATTGTGAATTAATTTGTGTGCCTATAAAAGCTAGCCAATGACACAAATTTTCAACATCCATAATTTAAATGCTTATAATTCATTTATTACAATAAGAAGTATCAATGTCGAACCAAAATTTGATGTCTAGGTTAGTTTGAAAATAATAATAGGTATAATTAGGCTACAAATAATTTCACTTATTTCCATAATTTTTAAATTGAGAAGCTCACCCTAAAATGTCATGGAAATTTTGTTTCATTAAATTTCCTTGTTTTTATTTGTTATATTTCTACCTTTTGATCCATTCTTATGATATATTATTTATATAGGATAAATTGACATGATCAATCCAATAATGTTTACCATATCTCTATTAGACATTTGTCAAATGTCATGAGTGGTCCTAAAATTAAATTGATGCATCGATATACCTTCAATATATTCAACACAAAGATTTATAATCAATAAAAATGCTAATATTATTTCACATAAATTTTCAGTATGATTATATATTATATTAACTTTTCTATCAAATCCATTTATAGCACATAATTTTTTATTTTTTCAATTTGGTTATAAAATTAATTTTGAACCTCTTTGGATCATGCCATGCATATTTTGTTTTCACTATCAACAAAATATATTTTTCACAATGTTCAATTTTTTTGTTATTATCATATTATCGAAGGGTCATATTTTAGAACATTCTTCCCTTTATTGACCATTATTTTTGGCCTTCATTTAATTCACTAATAGATAACATAGATTTTGGAATATCATAACCTATGGCAAGCATTCCAAAAAAAATTGGTTTACTAATCTTGGTTTGTGAAGACATGACACATTACAGTGAAGTTATTTATCATTTTTTATTGTATGTGTTTGGTATACATGCTGGTTTTCCAATATTACTATGTTTGGATGAAATAATTTTATGTATATAATTTCAATGGTTATCTTTTAAAAGAAAGTAAAATATTATTTTAAAAAAGAGGAAAATAAATATATGTTACTTGAAGATAAAAAGGAGCAAACAACAAGCATGTTACGTTTCATATTTCCATATATTACATTGAAACTTGATAAGATGCATGGCATATTCTTTATGAAGCTCAAAATATACAACAAGATAAATTAATTTTATTTCAAAAAATATTGATTTAAATTGTAATCCCTTAGAAACTAAAACATGATGGCATATATTTGCACTTAAAGGGGGCGAATATGACATATCTCTAATATTTTTTTAAATTTTTTCTTCCATTATTTGCTTTGAGAAATGATGAGATGGAGTTTAAACTTAAAGATTTAACTATAATTATATTAAATGTTTATCATGTCTACATAGATGTTCTTAAACCAAAAACTACAAAAAAATCCATAGAAAATAACATCAAAACAAAATAATTTTAACTGTAATTTTGAAAAAAAACAATTTTTTTCTTTGTGATATTGAAAAATATTTAAAGGATCATTTTACCTTAAATAAAAAAATATTAATATTTATAAATTAAATAAAATTCAAAAATAAAATAAAAAATGATATAACTAAAAAAATGTACCACTTATGTAAAAACTAAAATATGGTACTCAACATTTGAAAATGACAATATTGACACACATTTACCACACATGACTTGAGTACATAAGCATGGTCTTAATATACCATTCTCTCAAATTTACATGTTATATCATGAGTTGACCCTTATATTATATTGTTACAAACCTATAGGAACTCAACAAACGTTTCAATCTTGATAAATATCTTGCACTAACATTTCCAAATCTTTAATTTAGTCCACCTATACACAACTTGTTTCTTCTAGTTTTAGTTAGTATCATTAGTCAATACTAACCTAATCTAGTTAGAATTAAACCTATCCTAACAATAGGTAATTTTAAAAACTATTTCTTTCCTTAGGGTCAACCCATTTTCCTAGTATGTTAGTGGCATGATAAATTACCCAATCCAACTAATATATAAATAAATCAATGTTTCATATAAAAGTGACATGAAACTTATTTGGCACATGTTTATACACTCTTTTATATTGAGAAAATATTTCCCATTATTCCCAAATTATAAATCTATCACTAGAATCAATGACAAGACAAGTCTAAAGCTCACTGAAGCCAAGTCAAAAGAAAATTTTTTATGTATTAAAACCAAATCATTAGAGTCATACATATAAAAAAGGATAAAAAATACACAATCAAACTAGTCTAGAGAATTATGTGTAGCTTGATTTCACTCCTCAATGTATGAGATATGAAGTCAATTATTATTCATAAAATGGGGATGATTTGGGTTAGTTCAACCCTTTACACTTTAATAAGCTTTTAGGTTATTCATCATAAGCAAAAATAGGGTTTCAAGGTGAAGGGTCTTGATTTATGCATTTATGCAGATTATCATGGTTCAATATAATAGATTAAAACTATATATAGATAGGTGATAATGATATTACATTCAAAACCCCTCATTTTTTCATAGGTCATTATCAACTAGCATAGGTAAGTATCAAATGATGATATTGACCTAGATTGAATGAACCCACCCTAAATAGTTCCTAAATTAGATAAATCATAAAACTATTTTAGTTGAATTTCCACTTCCATAATATAGTCATAGTTAGATAGTCAACTAGAAAATATAGTACTCATCCCTTTGTTGTACTTACTATATCTAGCATATGCCACTTATAATATCATTTCAAAGACTTTAATAATTTTACATTGAATGTATGGTTGAATTCCATATCTTAATATGTTAATTACAATTCATATTTTATGGTATTATGGTTTTAAAACTAAATTATGGTATAAAATATTGGTGAACCCATACACATATGCAAACATGTCAAACCTTAGGTTTCCCTTAGGGTTTTATCCTTATAGGGTTTCATATATTAGCCTTAGAGTCTCTCAGGAAAAAGTACTATTCATTTATGTTCCCTTTAATTTAAGGGGTCATACTTTCATTATTAAATTTTGGTATTTGTTGGTAGGATTATTTAATAGAGTATTATCTATAAAATTAAACTATGGAAGATTAAGGTCATATCACAACATAAAAAAATTATATACACTATTCATAGTAGATTTTACTTCACAACATTTCAAAGAGATGAATACATATCTATAGCCATGAGGACAATATGTGTCTATTTATATTTTATATTGTAAGTAGTCTTATCAATGAATTTTAGAGTTGATATCTTGATATATTTATATAATACTGATATGTATATAATTATATGTGCTTGATATAATAATGATAATTGAAACACGTCATTATAAACATCATGTGTTATTAGTTTTTCTTCTTATGAATTCTTATTAGGCTAAAACTATGAGCCACTCAAAGATAGTTATTGAATTAAATGTTATAAGTGGGTAAGATCAGATTACATCACATGGGATGAAAATTCCACTCATTTTTAGGATTATGTCATTAATCCAAGGCCAAAAAACTCTATTTGATTATCATGGTAAGTTGTCTTATTTTCCACCAAAGGTTTAAATGGTTTCCTCAAAGATATTCAGGTTCTCAATATTGGTTTCATTAGAAATATGATATTTAAAATTTAATGACTAAAAAATTACTCATTTAAAAAAATATTAAAATGATTTAAAGAGTATTTAATAATAGATTTCAATCCCTTGATTGAGATAGGTATTCCAAAACTCAAGAATTAGATTAATGTGGGTTGTAATTAAATCACTAGGTATCAAGTCTATCTATTGAACAAACTAGAACACCACAATTAGAAAGACTGAAAGGAATGTTTTGTGAACATGAAATCTATAACTCCACTCAAAATAAATACACTACACAATCCTACAACTATTTTCATGCCATGACTAATTTAAGCATCAAGTAACTAGAATGAGCACTTACATCTAATTAAATCAGTTTTTGCTCAATCTATTAGTATATCACTTACATTAAACTAAATTTTAAAAACTATTTGCATAAATTAATTATTAAAGAAATATATTTAGTAAACAATCAATACACAATAAGGAGGAAATAAAAGTGAAATATTGTCTTAATCTCAATAGAATTCTGGTACTCAAATGTGGTGACCCTTTGTAATGATAAGTACTTCTATTTATATAGACATGGTTAATCCATAATGGTTCATGATGAATAATTAAAAATTAAATGATATTGATAAAAAAATTAAATGGATTAAATGATTAAAACATATCTGGGTCTTTGAGATAACTCATTAATAAAAGAAAATATAATGATCTAGTCATGGCACAATTTCTATATACAAATTTGAAGAGGAAAGTAGACATGATCTCCTATAAATTTAAATATATAATTATCAATATAAATATACTAAAATTCAATTTATTATAATGATTGATCAATAATCTCTAAGATAAGCAAATACATCATCCTAGACTAATCCCAATTATGGAGTTCTCAGTTCTTGTTCTAACTTTATCTATTGCTTATTTCTTATTCATATCTTCAAGATAATATAATTTATTCTAGATATATTTTTTATTTATTAAATTATTTATAACATAAAATTATTGGAATAATAAATTATTCCAATTTATATATAGTTTCATCTTCACTTATTAATGAATTTATTGATGTCTTTGACTAGTGAGGCAAACTCATCCTATACCCATTTTCTTGAACTCGTGTTCCTTTCAATCCTAGTGTAATTTCCATTTATTCTATGTTTTCTCAAATTTTCCATGGAAATTACTATTTTTTTAATCCTATATAAAACTAAATCTACTTGTATACTGAATGTTGAGGATTATCATTGATGTCAAAGGTGCATCTTGTATGAGGTTGATGTCATTGAGAAAATGTGCCTAGTTGGTAGTATGTTGATATGAAAATAGTCACTGATCTAATGTTTTCATTAAATTATGTTATCATTTTAAGAAAACTAATGCCTTATGGTTTCATGAAGGTATATGTCTTTGAGTAGCCTAAGCCTAGTCATGGCATGAAGAGACCTTGTGAGAAAGTATGAGCATGGTGAGTTGGTGAGATGAGTGTACATAGTGTACATAGACATGAGTCATTGTATGAGGTTAATTAAGCATTCATGTGAGGAATTTGATCACTCGTGAAAATTTTAGGGTGAACCTACATGGGTAGGACCTTCAGATTAATTCTGAAATTGGACCTCTTCTAGACCTTGCATGGCGTAATGAGGTATTATGATATGTTGTCAAGACATGTAAAGGATATATGGCAATGTTTAATCATGAGATAGGTTGATTTATTATGTGAGTGAGGTGGGAAACACGTGGAAAAAGGTATTTTAGTCATATAAAATTCAAAACTAGATGACTTAAGCATGGCTAATGACACCCAATCCATAGGTCTTCCTACTTGCTTACACAACCCTTCTAGGTTATTTTTTCAATGATTCCTAGTCATACAAAAACTTATAAACCCAACCCTTATATACCCATGAAGATATTTTAGGCCTAGATATATCCCCATAGGTCTCATTCCCTCTAGATAATAGTACCCAACTTAGATATGAGCATTGAAACCTAGGGTGTCCTAATTTTATTGCTATTGTCTAAGTGCAAAATTGGTCCTAATGGTCATATTCTTTCAGATCCTTATCCTTTTTTATTGTGAGCCTGAAATAAATTAATTTAGCCCATGATCATTAATTTCCCTATAAAAGGCCATTCAAAGTCCATTTAGAAGGGTTGGCACTCATTTATAGGAAAGAAGCAAGAATACAAGCAAGTACACTCAAGCACTCTTCCTTATTCCCTACATATAGCCTTCCAAGATCATTTCAAGATTATTCAAACCTTTGTACCAGTCCCTATCCATCTAATTTACATCCGATTTTGCATCTAGTTATATTTATCATACACAATTGCACCAATCACTTCAATAGGAAAACTACATTACCTTGATCCCTCCTCAGAGTATAGATATGTACGTAGTGTGTCCACACATGGGGTGTAAAGTGAATCCAGCATGTCCTTTACACACTAACCCCTTCTCTATTTTTTCTAAGTTTCCATTCAAGTTAAAGCACAAAGAAATCATATGGCTTTAAAGATTAAAAATAGGCACACAATGAGCTCCTTATGATTCTAGGATTTGATATTTTACTGACAGGTTAACACAAGCCTACTGAAGAGACAAAAAGCTTAGACCACCTAGACAATAGTGGAAAAAAGGGATATAGTGCTAGATAATAGGGTGTCCTACTTGTTGTGCTCTTGTTCAATCTAGAAATGAACCTTAGAATCCAATTTTTTATAGTTTCTTAGTCTTGCTCCTCCATTATTAGACCCTATCTCATAATAGATCATTCATAATAAGCTAAGTTAGATTTCTCTTATAAAATGAAAAATAAAAATCTATTTACACAGATCAGTAGCTTAATTATAGCACATTATTTACTAATTTACTTTACTCTAATCTTATTTATTTAGTTAGGAATAGAAATCCATTATTCTAAAAATAACAAAACATTTGGTGAACCTAACTTACTTCAAATTTTGTACAAAAACCTTAGAAACCCTAGAGATAATTATTTCTAATTTTTTCCAATAATTTCTCAATTTTTTTACATTTAAAAATCATAAATCTACAATTTCATTACAAAAATGTAACATATTTTGTTAAAACCATAGTTTGCACATACTAGGTCCTTCTTACATAAAAACACATTCCAAACAGTAGGAAAATTATATTACTAATTTTAGAAATATTTTATGATTTTTCCTAAATTTTTCAAGAAAAATTATTAAAAAATTCTATAACTTCATATCAAATTTTTAAAATTATCATACTAATTTTAAAAATTCATTCTATAATCTCTAGTTGCACCAACTAAACTCTTAATTACTTTCTAGTACTTTTCAAATCATTTTTTTTATTTTTAGTTGCATATCAAACATAGAAAATCAATTTTAAATTCAAAAATTCATAATATTTTACATAAATATTTTTTAAAAATCCTTAGTTACGTACACTCTATTGGCTTCATGAGGTATCACATTATATGTTTGAGAGCTTCGTATCTTTTTTGCACAAATTCCAATTAACTATTTTTAGGACTTTGCATTTTTTATATTTAATACTTTCTTTTAATAACACATTGCCTATTAAAACTTATTGCAAAATATGCAAACACATTATAAATTGTTTTCCTACTTTCACAATGGCTCAATATACTAGTTTTGATGAAACTAATAAAAGAGAATTTCAAAAACTCTTAACAAAACATATAGATATGCAAGATGACATGCTTATAATTCTATAAGAGGAACAACAAAAAGTGAACAATGTTCAATCTTCTCAAACCATAGAGCTACCAGTTACAAATGACACTATGGGCTAACTATGTCTCAACAACCCCTATATAGCCCAACATTCTTCTATGCCATCAGCTATAGCTGTTAAATCCCTATCTCTTGATGTGGTAACCCTTGTTCGAGAGATAAGATCTCTTCAATCCAAGGTGAAACATCTTGATAAAGGTACCACTAGACCTACATAGGCTTTGGATTCTTTTTCTCTTCTGAATACACCATTGGCATGTCATATTGCTTCTATACCCTTGACACAAGGTTTTGTTCAACCCAAGCTTACTCTTTATGATGGAAAGGGTGACCTAGAGATGCACTTGAGAGCTTTTCATACAAAATGTTTTGATGATGTACCCAATGATTGGTTAATTACCAATTTATTTCCATAGACTCTAAAGGATTATGATTTAAAATAGTTTTAGGTTTACCAAATCATTTGGTCATGGAATTCAATCCTTTAGCAGACATTTTCTTACAACATTTTAGTATCAACATTGGTGATAATGGTTCATATGCACAAATTGCTAAATAGAAATAATAACTAAATGAGCATCTCACAAACTATGTTCTTTGGTATAAGACCATCTTAGCTTAGATGACTAGTCCCATGGTATATCAAGAGTTACAGGATCTCTTCAAATAGAGTCTTCTACTATCACTTCATGAATCAATCATGCTCAAGAGATTCTCTTCCTTCACTGAATTGTGTCATACACTAAACAAATAAGAAGTTATGCTAATTTCAATGGGCAAACATAAGTACTCAAGTATCTTATACACAACAAACAAGAGTAATAGCAAAGTCCCATACAAGGTCAAAATAAATTACAATAAGAATCAAATTTAAGAAACAATCAATGTAGTTTCAGAGCCCCCTAACCATGGGGTTTTATAAGTACCTCTTTTTCATGCCTTTACCAATCTACTAGTTTCTCCAGCCAGGGTTTTACAGTAGTTATTGAAATTTAACATCATTACTCTCCCTCTTATGTAGGACATTGACCCAATGAAGCCTCTTCTATGGGGATATGATCATCATGCATTTTGAAATTTTCATTGGTCACCAAGCCATATAAAAAATTGATGTATCAATTTGAGACATAAGATACAGGACTTGATAGATGACAATTTACCTAATCTAGGCACATCAATTGAGCCTCTAAAGGAAAAGCCAACACAAGATAAAGATTTTAAAACATTTTTAGATCTATTTCCATAGAATTCTAAATAGGAGAAAGAGGAAAAATCAGGTGTTCACCATACATACCATGCACGTCCTCCATCAGCTACATAATAGGCACCTTTAGTTGAGGCACGTCCTTTGAGATGTATGATAGTTGTATATGAGTTCAAAGTTACATCCAAAACTTCAATATCCTTTTTAGATGAAGAGATTATGGAAGACAATATAGTTTATAATACATTTTTTATCAGAGCACATATTCATAATCAACCTATTTGCAGTGTGCTTATTGACAATGGTTTAACCTTAACATGTGCACCTTGACACTAATATAGAATTTAGGTTATTTAGACAAGGATATCACTCTAATTGATATAACTATTAGTGGTTTTATTTGGAATATACAGAGTTCATTGGGTGAGATAGTACTTCCACTATATGTTGGTCTTAAACTTGGGGTAGTACCCTATACATTTCATAGATGGATTAAATTAATTTATGCTAATAAAGTTATTATATTCAATGGAGTTACTTATGAGTCACCACTCCCCACTTAAGAGCCATCTTCCAGCTTACAAACACTAGCTCCAGTTCTTTCACCTTTTTTATTTTCTCTTCTAGTTTCAGTTCTACTTCCACTTCAGATCTAGCCACAGTTGTGTCATCCATCATTAGTATAGAGGTTTCACACACCTCCATAGTTTTAGGATTCTAGATATCCTTCTACTATAGTTTTCACACCTAGATTAGTAACATTAAGGTATCATGTAGTTACATAGAGAGCACCTATTTAGAGAGTTTCTTCTACTTCTAGATGTGTCCCTAAGAGTCTTATAGTTGTGTCCACTTCTTAGAGTTATAGGGGGACCCCATATTTAGTATCCACTTTAGATGTTTTAGAGAGGTATATGTACACATATTCCAGCTTTACAATCTCAAACATTCAATCATGCCTCATGATCACGCATGATTCAGTTGTTTGATACAAGACACCATGATAGGGAGTCTCATTCAAGACTCATCAGTTAGTATCATTTATTTTTAGTTTTACTTGTGCATAACTTATATCAAAATACAAAAATTTCATTATAAAAAACATTTAAATATATCAAAATATCAAAAACATTTTTATTATATGCATCATCCATTCTTTTTCATTACTACTATCATGCTAGGACTTACATTTACTATTTTATGCTATTGTATGTCAGTTTTTCTAGATTATCATGCTTCACTTTATCTTCTTTGAGTGTGTGTAGTGATATCTAGCTACTTGATTGCTTTACTCTACCCATTAAGGGGGCATTCTTATTTCTACATGGAGATACACATCAATATGCCTACCTACTAGGGGCATATTCTACATGACTACACATCCAGGTTATGTCATTACAAAACTACACACTTTGAGTTATCATGCTGATGTAAATTACTCTCTAGAGTACATAAATTACTATATTAACATTTCACTAGTATCTAATACTTGTGTATTTCTTATCATATACCTAGTCTTGTATTAGACATATTTTTTATACTTCAAATTTTCTTTACTTAGTTATATGTGATTCTGCATTTCTAGTTATTACATGATTTCTCTTCTTGCTTACCATAGCTTGTGTGATTGCATTTCCATTTCCTTATTATCTCATATTTGTTCTTTAGGACATTTGCCAATGCCATTTACTTCTATTCATGTGTGTGCTTTAGGGTATTTTCCAATGTCCTTTGCTTGTAATCTTCCAATTTCCTATGGCCCATATGCCAAATTTGCTTATTTCACTTGTATATGTATGTGGCATTTGAACATGCCTTCTATGCTTGCTTTCTAGTTGATTGATCCTTGTATGCTTCTTACTTGATTGATTGATTATTTTTCTTACTTCTCAATGTGTGCAATTCCATGATCCACATCATGCATTTCCCTTCATTTCTTTGATGCCATGATGGACATCATGCTCCATCTCTCTAGCTAATAACAAACTTATAAACATTTCTAATTCTAATTCAGTAATTTGCACAAGATTTTACATTGTTATATCTATCTAGGCATACCCCTATTGATCTAACAATATCTCAATATAAACATTTCTATATAGAGAGATATCTTATCAAATATCATTATTATACCATGTATCTATGTAGTATAACACATTTTTATGACACTTTTATTATGAGGGAAGTCATTATAGGTTCATCATTCCTACCCTCAAAAGAGGAGGCAACAAACAGGGGTTTTGTAATAGAGATCAAAACATTTAATAGTTGATATAACAAAATTTTAAATCACGTAGTTTAGAATCCAGAGGTCAAACCAGTCAAAATAGAGTAGGAAAATAGTGATAATTCTAGATTATCAACTAGTTTTAGCATTGGATAATAGTGCCAAAAATGGATAGTAGCACCAAAAATAGGGCTATCCTTATTTTAGAACTCCTATCTAGGTAGAAAAACACTCAATTTTTTCATAAATAGGCAAAAAAATTAGTTCAAATATAGTTTTTGCACATCTAGATCAATTAAAATTAGTTGCTCAGTATAGTTTTCTCAAAGAATCTAGATATAGGGGGTTATCATGTGTAACATGATAGTTCCCACTTTTAGTTTCAGATTAGATAGTTGACATAACCTCTAGATCAAAATCCATGTTTTAGACACCAGTGATTGGGGGAAATGTACATGGCACATTGGTCTTATTTTATTTTTGAGTTTAGTTTATTATCCAAGCACTCTCAGTAGTTCATGCCTTACTCCATATAGAGGTGGTTGGCATCATTTTCAAGTTAAACTTTCATACAAGTTTAACCTTTTTAGTACCTAAGCTCTTGAGTTGGCTTTCATATAAGCCTAGTACATCAGTTTTGGAGTGACTTTAATACAATCCTCACCTCCATCTTTTGAAATCGACAAGAGTGGCCTAGTTTCCATCATACATTCAAGCTATCCATGCCACATTGTCATATTTATAGAACATCCATGGGCTCCATGATCCATCTCATATGACATCTATTCTATATTGATATCACTTCATATATTCACTGATAGGGAAATGATGGAGTCGAAGGGATAGCCTTTGTATTCTTGATCCACCTATTCAAAGGATTAGACACATAGTTTCGACATTAATTATCACATGCATGATTTGTTAACTTCACTTAGTTGGTGATGAGAGAGCCAAAGGGATAACCTTTGCATTCTTGAGAAACTTTTTAGGGAATTGAGCACTAAACTCTGTTCATGATATTACTCTTGATTCAACACATACCCAGCATCATCTATCACAATCCATCATCATAACAGGTTTTATATTGGTTTGTATACTCGATAAGGTGTATTCGTTTCTTTCTCTTCATCTTACTCAAATTTCATACATTCTTATCTTAGATATAGAATATATAGTAAGAACTAATCTAATTTTATGTTTTCATTATAGATTCACACTTCACAACATGTTCTCTCTATGGACATCTAGCATCAAATAACTTCATGAGCTTTTCCCTTATAGGTAAGTTCAAGTATGCTTTCTACTTTCTTTTATCCTAGTATTTCAATTTGATGCATCACTAGAATAAGGTGGGAAATTTAGTCATATAAAATGAAAAAATTTATGACTGAAGCATGTCTAATGACACCCAATCTATAGGTCTTCCTACTTTCATACACAACCCTTCTAGGTTATTGTTTCATTGATTCACATTCATCCACAACCTTTTGTACTTAACCCTTACAGACCTAGGAAGCTATTTTAGGAAAAAATCCATCCCCCCCAAGTCTCATTGCCTCTAGAAAATAATGTCTAACTTGGATAGGCAATGAAACCTAGGATGTTCTAATTTTGGTGTTGTTGTCCAAGTGCAAAATTGGTCCCAATAGTCATATTATTTTAGATCTTTATCTTTTTTCTTGTCATCCTAACACAAATTCATTTAACCCATGATCATTAATTTACATATAAAAGGCCATTAAAATTCCATTTAGAAGGGTTGGCACTCATTTATGAAAATGAAGCAAGAATACAAACAAGTACACTCAATCACTCTTCCCTATTCTCTATAGATAACCTTCTAAGATCATTTCAATCTTATTCAAACATTTGCACTAGTCCCTAGTAATCTCAAGTACGTATAGTTTCACATCTATTTTTATTTATCAAACACAATTACACTAAACACTTTAATTAGAAAACTACATTATTTTATTCTCTCCTTGGAGTATTGGTATGTAGGTAGCATTCCCACACATGGGGTGTGAACTGCATCTAGTTTATCCTTTACATATTAAAATCTTCTCTATATTTTCCATGTTTTTATTAAATTTCAAGCACAAAGAGATCCTAGAGATTTGAAGATCAATAGCAAGATCCTCAGGGTTCAAGGCTTTGATATTTCATTGATAGGGTAACACAAACCTACCAAACAAAACCTAGAGAGCTCAGACCACCTGGACAATAATGCTAGAAAAAGACTACAACACCAGACATCAGGGTGTCCCTCTTTTGGTCCTCTTATCCAATCCATAAAATAACCTTAGTATCTTGTTTTTGATAGTTTCCTAGTCTTGCTCCTCCAGCATCAGACCCTATCTCAGTCCAGATCATTCAGATTAAGCTAAGTTAGATTTTTCTTATTTATTACTATATTTAGAAAAGGAAAAATACAAAATTGTTTGCGAAAATTAGTAGCTTAATTATTGCATATTATTTAATAATTTAATTTAATCTAGACCTATTTATTTAATTAGGAATAAAACTCTATTATTTTAAAAATAACAAAATAGGTATGAAGGTTAGCTTTAAGGCCTAATATGGCTTGCAAGTCAAGGTCTAGAGAGAAAAGAGAGAGAGAGTGTGGCCTAATTAGGGGTCATGATAATTTTTTAAGATTTTTTATCTCATGTAATAATTTTAAAATGTGAGGCATGTTTTTTCAAGTTTTTTTATGCAGTTTGAGGTCACAGTTTGAAGGATAAGGCATTAAAAGTGGTTTTTAGGTCTCTCAAGTGCATAAAATGAAGGATTCTCAACCTAAAAAGGATTTTATTGTGATTATTATCTCATTTAAAATTTTATGGGAACCTAATAATTTAATGGTATATGTGAAATGTTTATATCTCAAAATTCTAATCATTACTTTTTGGATTAATGGGTTATGCTTTGTGAATGATTGTTAAGAGTTAAACGCTCCTTGAATCATAATGAGGAACCGATGTTGAATATATAAATAAAAATTACCCATAATGGATTGGTATGATAAGGTAAGATAATTTATATTTTATTAAACTCTCCCAGGTACCTCTAGATGGTATTGGTTAGAGAGAGGAGAGAGAAAATATTGAGTTATAGGCTTGTATCTAATGAAGTTATTGTAGAATTCAAAAGTTACATTAGACTTAGTAATAAAATGGATGGAATAATAAGGTAAATAATCATGTTTAATTTACATTAAGTTTTATTTATATGTTCCATTCCTAAAATGTGCTAAAATAGTCATCCAAGTTAGCCAATCACTAACAGGCCTAATGGTGCAAATAGTGAAAAACCTAGGCTGCAATAAGAAGATGATTAAGAATGTGTTTTCATTATATATTGATGAAAAAAGTACATACATATTTTTTTAGTAATTTTAATAAATTTTCATGTTTTTTATAAGTTTTGGAGGTTAGTGAATATAGTGAAAAAGTTACTCACAAGTTGACTTGTCTGGTTCAGATGAGATAGTGAGATATAAGATCATGAGATTGGTCTACAAGACCAATATTTATCATTTAAACATATTATATTTCTATATAATAATGATATAATTACATAATTGGATCATATACATATATCATATGCCATATAAAGTGTATATACAAGTGTTGGAGGTCTGAATCACAATGATTGGTCTTTGAAGAAACCTAGTGGTTCTGAGTGAGTGATTTGTAGAAGTGTTTTTCAGGCTCTATGTTATGATTGGATGTGTCTAATGCATATGGTGATTTTTTGTCATTTATATTATTTATAAGTGATTTATTGTTATTTTTGTGTGGCTAAATGATGTGTTATATTTAGTTCTTGAAGATAGACTTTTCTATATGTTCAAAGGCCGAATGTGAACAATGCTAATGAAGTGTTTCAAGTGGTGGTTGGTTATAAAAGGTGTCATGGTGCTCAAAATATGTTGGATAAGGATTATTTTAGTATTTTATTTAATTTTTTTATCGTGTATATAGGTGTAACTTGTTCCAAGGGGTCATAGGTAACATGTTCTAAAGTAGGCCTAATGAAATTAGGTCTCCATGAGACCTAAAGAAGGATTTGGTTATTTGAGTAATGGACAACCTATTGTAATGATTTATTTTTTATTTTAACATTAATAAGGCCTATTATGTATCTTATCTAAGTGGGAAAGTTTGTGTAGCCAACCAAGAGGTGTATGAGCAAGAGGCTTATACAAGAACAAGGCCATTTAGTCCTAATTAGTGTGTAAGGTAATTGAATTGATGAGTGAATGAGATAGATTATGCTTGAGTATAAGGAGGTATTATAGACCATAATAATAAAGTATATTAATTATCATAAATATCTAATATACGGTCTGCATATGAACATCAATATCATATAACCTAATTAATCTTGAAGAGACCTAATTGAGCAAAGAGGCTTAGAAAATAGTTTGAGAGGAATAAGAGTGTGAAGAGATAAGAAGGTGGTAATAATAAATTGGTTGAGCAACACATTATTATGAAGATGATCAAAATAATTAGTTGGTTGAGTTGGTGTTGAGTCATCTAGGGGTTGGCTCCTCCTTACAAGTGGGTGCTTGATAAAGACTAATCAAGTGGGTTATTGGCTAGTTGTAGTTGGTGTTCCATGTGGAGATGGTGCTTCACTAAATTTAGTTTTTGTATTATATGATTATAGTCCATTTTCAAATATAAGTGGGTTTTATTCCCTTTGATTTTTTCCCACATATATGATGTTTTCTTCTATTTCATATGTATGGTTGCTTGTGCTTTTATTGATATATATGTTTGTATGAATGGATCATGATTATTAAGTGAAATATAATGAATGTTTTGAAGACTAATTCAACCCCATTATAAGTCATTGTTCTTCAAATAATTATTATCAGATCTTGGTCCTTTGGATGTAGGAATAATAGCTTGAAGGTGATCCTAAGAAGCACAAGATGTCTAGTGATCAAGAAGACAACATATATGATGAAGAAATCTATAATGAAAGTGAAGAATGAGAAGATAAAGTAGAGTTTAAAGCTGATATCATAAGTTCCCTAGATGATTTGAAGCATAAAAATAAGAGTAATCATGAGTTAATATCTATGGTCAAGGATCTTAAGGAACATATTTATACATTAAAGAGTGACTGGGTCAAAGAAGCCAAAATGGATGATAAGATCATCAAGGATCTTAGAAATCAATTATAATGTGTCAATACAAATTTTAGATCAAAATAAGTTAAGTATGATCAGTTAAATATATAGCTAGATTCTTTGAAGGTTGAGCATGAGAAGCTAACCGATCAAATGAGCAAGTTTGAGAAAGAGCGTGAGAAGACAATACCAACATGAAATTCAACATAAAGAAAATAATAAGGAAACCCAATGCAATGAGGTATTCTAATTATTTCAATGGTTGTTTTTTTAATTGGCATATCTTTGGCCATAGATCAAGTGACTATAGAATGGTCTCAAGGTATGAGTTATTGTGAGACCATGGGAGAATGAGTAATTCATCAAGATGAATTAAAAAGGTATATGGATCTTCTAAAGTACATGGGAATGGTATAAAATTTTTGTGGAAACAAAAGAAAGTCAATAATTATCATATTGAGCCCAATATTCAAGATGGATTATTTTCTATAGAGGAATACAAGACTAAAGATGATTCTATGATAGCTCAGACTGTGTTTCACATTTGAGATGAAGGCATGAAATGGTATATAGATATTGGTTTCTCAATATAAATGATAAAGGATAAAAATAAGTTCATGTCACTAAATAAGAATTTTTTAAGAGTAATGAGATAAGGAGACAACAAAACTTCTAATATAGTTTGAAAGTGTATCTTGAGTTTGGACAATGGAAAGACCAATACACAAAATGTGTTATATGTGGAAGGTTTGAAACATAACCTAATTAATGTAAGTCAAATGTGAAATAAAATACAAACACTAACATTTCATGATAGAGGGTGTGAGATAAGAAGAGCTAAATCGAGGAGGCTAATTGCCAATGCTAAAAGGACTAAAAATAATCTATATATCTTGAATGAGATCAAGAAGATATGATTTATGATCAAGATGGATGAAAGTTGGTAATGTCACAAAAAAATAGGTCATCTAAACATTGAAAACATGGTCATGATAAGAACTAATAATTCTATGAAAAACATGCTTAAGATCACCAAACCTACAAACATACTTTACAAGGTGTGTCAACATGGTAAGCAGACTAGAAGAAGGTTCAAGTCCAAAGAGTACTCTACTACAAGACCCATGGAGTTAATACACATTGATCTCTATGGACATATAATAATTGAAAGCATTCAAGGAGATAGCTACTTCATGTTAATCATAGATGACTACACAAGAATGACTTGGGTAGCATTCTTGAAAGAAAAGTCTTAAGCTCTTGACAAGTTTAATGCATTCAAAGATCTTTTAAGAAATGAGAAGAATGGTAAGATAAAGTTCCTAAGATCTGATAAATAAGGATATTTTTGGTCTAATGAGTTTGATGACTTATGTGAGGTTCATGGAATAAAGAGACAATTGTTATTAGTTAGGACACCTCACTAAAATGGGGTAGTGAAAAGAAAGAATAGGATAATTTAAGAGATGGCAAGAACTATGCTAAGTGAGTCTAGATTGTTTGATGGATATTAGATAGAGGAATTAAGGACTAAAGTGTACATTTTTAATAGAGGACAAATAAGGACTAATGGTAATAAGACTTTGTATGAACTGTGGAAAGGGAGACCCACTAATGTGGAGCATTTTAGAGTGTTTGGGAGTAAATGTTTCATCAAAACAAATGACAAAGACTTAGGAAAGTTTTATTCTAGATATGATGAATGCATATTATTAGGATACTCATCAATGATCTCAACTTATAGATGTTATGACAAGAGGTTACACAAGATATTGGAAAACACCAATGTGAAGATCACTAGGAAAACACACTCATAGTAAAAGTATACTTTAGAGAAGCTAGACTCCAAAAATGAAGATGAAACTATAGAGGTTGATGAGGAAGAAGAAAAATTTGAGGAGAGACAAGAATCAAATTTCCCCTTCAGATAAATTCAAATAGATCACCCTGAATCCTAAATTTAAATAGGAGAAGAATGGTAAGTAGTTTAAATCAATAGAATGTTGTTCTATTGTTTAAGATTAAACCTAATAATATTATAAAATAAAGAAAAGATAAATTTTGGATAAGTGTTATGAATGATTAGTTATACCAAATAGATAATAATGAGACTTGGGAACTAGTTCCTAGGCCTAAACACAAGAATGTCATGAACACAAATGGGTGTTTAAAAACAAGTTAAATGAATATGGAGAAGTCATTAGGAATAAGTGTAGATTTTTATGCAAGTTATATGAAAAATTTGAAGGGGTAGAATTTGAGGATACCTTTGCACAACTTGGAATATTGGAGTCCATCATATTGTTTCTTGCATTACAGGATTCAAAGGGTGCAAAGTATACTAGATAGATGTCAAATATGCCTTTTTGAATGGGAATTTGGAAGAGGAGGTGTACATAGATAAATATAGGAGGTTATTACTATTAGGTGACATGGACTATGTTTTTAGATTGAAAAAATATCTTTATGATATAAAGCAAGATCCTAGATCATGGTATTCCAAATTAGATAGGTATCTATTAGATCAAGGATTCAAAATAGGAGTTTCATATAGTAATCTATATATAAATATTGAATATGACCATTAGTTTATAGTAGTTGTCTATGTGTATGACATCATCTTTAGTGGAAAAAATGAGAACATGACCAAGGTCTTTTTAGATTAATAAAGAGTTTGAGTTGTCTATGCTTGGATAACTATCATTCTTTCTTGGGTTTTAAATCACTCGATTTAAAAAAGGTATATTCATTTCACAAGCCATGTACATAAGAAAGATGTTGAAGAATTTTATGATGGAATATTGTAAGGTATTTATTACACCTATGATCATAGGGTGTAAGCTAAGCAAAGAAGATGAGTCTTCAAATGTCAATCAAACATCATATAGGTCAATTATTTTTAGTTTGATATACACCACTACCTCTACACCTGACATTATGTAAGTAATAGATCTTTTGTGAAGGTTTCAAGAAGATCCAAAAGAAAATAATCTACAAGTAGTCAAAAATATACTTAGGTATCTCAAGGGGACTATGGAGTTTAGGTTATAGTATCTAAAGAGAAATGAGTTTGATTTGATAGCCAATATAGATGCAGACTAAGTAGGAAGCCTAGGTGATAGTAAGAGTATTAGTGGAGGATCTTTACTTCTTAGGTGGATGTCTAGTTTGATGGATAAGTATGAAGAAATCATCAATAGCATTATACACTTGTTAGGTTGAGTAAATTATAGTATATTTATATTGCACATAAGTCCTACAGATGAGACATACCTTAAAATACTACAAGGTGGGGTATGATGGTCTTATCCCTATATATTGTGACAATATAAGTGTTATAAGTGTCTCAATGAACCCTATCATGCACTAAAGGATTAAGTACATTCCCATCAGGTATTAGCTTCTAAGAGAGTAAGTAAGTGATCAAAGTGTTAGAGTTTAATATATTTATACATAGGATTAAGTTGTTGACATTTTCACAAACCCACTTCCAAAGGCAACATTTGAAAACCTGAGATAAGAATTGGGTGTAATTCCTACCCCTAGAAGTCATTATTGAAGCCAAGTACTTATCTATAGCTAATCAAGTGTTTCATTAGCTCCAATATTAGGTGAGTAGTTTTAAGAAGGTACACATGGAGATAGGGCAACATGTTTGTATGATGACTCATAAACTCATAGTAGTGTATTTGAGTGTTTTGATTGTGAGTGTGATCCAAAGAGTTGCAAACATCACTTTGTCATTTATGTCAAACATGGAGAAATTTTACAATGACAAAGAATTTTCTTGTTGAGATAAGTTTTCTACAACTGGTTTCCATCAATGATAAAGAGGGAGATTATTGAGGGTTATCATTGATGTCAAAGGTGCATCTTACATGAGTTTGATGTCATTGAGAGAATGTACCAAGTTGGTAGTATGTTGATATGAAAAAGGGAATTGATGGAATGTTTTCATTAAAATGTTTTTTCATTTGAAGGCAACTAATGCCTTATGGTTACATGAAAGTACAGGTCTTTGAGTATCCTAAGCCTAGTCATGACATGAAGATACCTTAATGGAAGGTATGAGCATGGTGTCTTGGTGAGATGAGTGAACATAGGAATGAGTGGTTTTATGATGTTGGTTTAAGATGTATTTGAGTAATTGGATCACTCATGAGAGTCTTAAGGTGAGCCTATAGGGTTAGGACCTTCAAATCAAGTTTACAACTAAACCACTTCTAGACCCTACCCAGCCTAATGAGGTATTATGATCTATTTTCAAGGCATACAAAGGATGTATGGTAGTTTTTAAGAATGATATAGGTTGATAGAGTATGTGATTTAGGTTTATATCACATGGAAAGAGGCATAAAGGTATGTTTTAAGGCCGAATATGGTTTACAGGTCAAGGTCTAGAGAGCAAAGATAGAGAGTGTGGCCTAATGAGGGTTTATGATCACATTTAATGTTTTTTCAGATCATGAAAGCATTTTAAAAGGTGAGGTATGTTTATTAATTTATTTTTAGGTCATAGTTTGAAGGACAAGGCATGAAACATGGTTTTTAGGTATCTCGAGTGTATAAAATGAAGGATCCTCAACTAAAGAAGGATTTTCTTATCCTAATTATCTTATTAAACCTTTTCATGTGAACTTAAGTAGTTCATGGTATATTTTTAAGGGTCCTAGATAAAAATTTTAAGCATTGTTTTTTATATTAAGGGGATGTGATTTATGAACAATCGCTAAGAGTGGAAATGGGTTTAAACCCTCCTTAGAGCCCTAATAAGGACATGATGTTGAATATGTTGATCAAACATTCCCATAATATATTTTTATTATCAATTAATATATTGTATATTATATTATATTCTCTTAGGTACCTCCAGGTGGTATTAGTTAGAGAGAGGAGAGAGAAAATGTTGAGTTATAGGATTATTTCTTAAATAGTTACTATATAAGTTAAAATTTGCATTGGAGTTAGTAATAAAATGGATGGAGGAATAAGGTATAGACTCATGATTCATTTACATAAATGTTTATTTTCATTTTATAGTCCTAAAATGTTCTAAATTGGCTATCCAAGTTAGTTAGTCATTAATAGGCCTAACGGTGCAAACAGTAAAAAACTCAGGCAGTAGTGAGAAGATGATTAGGAATGTGTTTTCTTGATATGATGATGAAACCAAGTAACAATATATTTTTTAAATAATTTTATGTAATTTTAATGTTTTTTATAAGTTTTTTAGGTCAGTGAATATAGTGAAAAAGTTTCTCACAAGTTGACTTGTCTGGTTCAGATGAGACAGTGAGATATAAGGTCATAAGATTAATTTGTAAGACCAATATTTTTCAATTGAACATATGATATTTATATATGATAATGATATAATTATCTCATAATATCATATAAATTCATTTAAAATGTCTATATAGGCATTGGAGGTCTAAGTCACTGTAAGTAGTTTTTGAAGAAAACTAGCAGTTCTAAGTGAGTGAGTTGTAGAGGTGTTTTCGAGGATCTATGTCCCAAGTGGAAGTGTATAATGAATATGGTGATATTTTTGAGGTAATTTATATTATTTATAATTGGTTTATTGTCATTTTTGTGTGTCTAAATGATGTTTTATCTTCAATTTTTCAATATAGACTTTTTTTATGTGTTCAAAGGCCTAATGTGAATAATGTTAATTAAGTGTTTCAAGTGGTGGTTGGTTCTAAAAGGTGTAATGGTTCTCAGAATATGTTGGTGAAGGAATATTTTAATATTATATGTAATTTTTTCATCTTCAATAGAGGTGTAAAATGTTCTAATGGGTCATAAGGTAACATGCTTAAAGTAGGCCTACTATAATTAGGTCTCCATGAGACCTAAAGAAGGATTTTTTCTATTTGAGTAATTTCTAGCCTAATGTAATGATTGATTATTTATTTTAACATGTCCTAAGTCATATTATGTATCCAATATATATGGTAAAGTGTGTGGCTGACCAAAAGGCATATTACCAAGAGGTTTGTATAAGAACAAGGCCTCTGAGGCCTTATGGGTGTGTAAGGTAATCAAATTGAGGAGGAAATGAGATAGAATATGATTTCTTATAAGGAGGCCTTATATAACATTATAATATAGTAAATTAACTATCATGAATATATAATATAATGTCTACATATGAATATCAAATTCATATGACCTAATTAGTCTTGAATAGACTTAATTGAATAAAGAGGCCTAAAAAGCAGTTTGAGAGGAATAAGAGTATGAAGATATAAAGAGGTGGTCATCATATGTTGGTTCAGCAACATATTATTTTGAAGATGATAAAAACAATAAAGCGGCTTAGTTGGTGTTGAGTCATCTAGGGGGTTGGTACCTCCTTAAAAGTGGGTGCTTGATAAAGCCTAGTCAAGTGGGTGCTTGGCTAGTTGGGGTTGGTGCTCCATGTGGAGTTGGTTCATTAATAAAATTTATTTTTGTCTTATATGACTTTCATAAATTTGTAGATATTAGTGGGTTTTATTCCCTTTGAGGGTTTCACATATATATTATGGGTTCTTTTATTTCATATGTATGGTTTATTGTGCTTTGATTGACCTATATGTTTGTATGAATGGATCATGAATGTTAAGTGGAATATAATGAATGTTTTGAATACTAATTTCCCCTCCCATATTCATTATTATTACAACACTCAATATACCAATAGAATTCTAACATTTTCCACTATACAGTCCCTATTCAAACCATAGTGTCTATAAAAACTCTCTTTATTAGATTATTGAGTTATGACTTTCCATCTTGAAATTTACTAACACGATCCTCCCCACAAAATGTTTATCAACTTTGAGAAAAAGTTTCTCTAAATTCATCCTTTCCATTTTAAGTAATCATTTTTTAAAATTAGTCAATGACTCTACCCTATTTTACAATTCATATTTAAACCCTTCAATCATTTTAAAGTTATAGATATGGATACAAGCATCTTTATTGAAAATTAAATCACCATCTCCAAGCTTAAACTATATTTTTTGCCTATTTACTATGATTTTTATTTGAAATATTCACTACAAGTTCAGTTAAAGGATATTAGGTTGTGACTATTGCTCAAAATCTTCAGGTTCATTTTTTAACACTTATGGCTCTATCCATTTATTTCCATTTTACCTAGCCATATTTATTTGCATTTTATCTAAAACTATCAATCACTCATCTCCCTAATATTCTCCGTGGCCTTAAAATTTAGGTTTTGTGTTTTGACAAGGATTTGTTTTATTATTAACACTTTTCATACTCTCTAGCCTCACATATTCAATCTCTACATATTGGGTATACAAGATTATATCATGTGGTACAATTTTAGTACTTCTAGTCCTCTCAACTATTAATTATGCATTTTATGTCCCTCTAGGCCTGAATTCATGAGATGCAACCACGTGTCATAATCTTGGACCTTCAAAGATTGGAAGACTTAGAACATGTAGACTTGTTATTATTGAGTCCTAAAGTGTTGATAGGCTAACATTTGGATGGTAGCAATGCTCTAAGAATCACTAATTGTGCATTGTACAATATGTTCTACATATAAAAAAATCATGATATTATGACACATATTATGTTGATGGCCATGTGTCATGTTGACTCTTCCATTTGTCACTTTGACTACTTACCACCTATCTATTTGAGTCTTTAACACCTATCATGTTATTTTCCACATGTTTCTTTCACTGTACCACTTACCACTTTTATTACTTTACACTTGTTAATTTTATTTCTTGTTACTTTTTAATATCATTCTTTGCCACCTATTAATTTGATTCTCTACCACCTATCATGTTATCTACCACACATTTCTTAGACTCTCCCATTTAACACTTTGATTATTTACCACTTGTATATACTATTATCTCTCAAGTATTGAACACTAGAGATTCAACCACATGTCATAATCTTGTTACGTTGTGGTTTAGGTACTATTAACTATAATTAGTGAGCTTTGAATGCTCGATATTATGACACCTATCACTAATCAGGAGGTTAGGTTGGCATAGAACTTATTGAGTTGTGTGGTGCTTCCCTAAGCTCTAAATTCTTAAGATGTGACCACATGTCACAATATTAGTATGTCAATCTCTAAAATACTTTATAATCATAGACTTGTAGCTAATGATTCATGGGTGCACTAGATTATGATATATGCAAAGGTCAATGGCTCATATTCTATAATAATCTCTATAAACAAATACAAAGAAAAAGTTGGATTGAAAAATAATCAATGGTTCGTCTAATCAAAACATTTGAATAAAGCATTAGAAAACATAAATTTTTATATAGGTTAATCCCAAAAGCATAAATAAAATCCAATGAACATACATATTTATCTAGGTAAGGACATATTCAATTAGAAAAAGACTACAATAAAAGCAAAAATGAAATTTATTATGATAATTTGACTATTCTAAATTACAAATTGGACTATATATGAATGAATAAAGATCATAATTAAATTGAAATAGAACTTTTCAACTTAACCCCCAAGGAAATTAAAGCTCAGATGTGTCATAAAAAGACCTTGAATATATAGAAACCATTTCTATACCCAAACCATAGATGAATGATTAGTTATTCATTATAAACAAATGCAAAGATTAATCTATGTCAACATAATAAAATAAAATAAAATAAATAAATTTAAAAAAATAAAATAAAAATCCAATGAATTTGATTTTTAAGGTTAAATTTTTACTTATAAATTTGAGGAACATTCATAACTGTGACCATGTGTACAAGTGAGAACATAAGAAATAAACAATTATGTTAAAGCAAAGGGGTCACCATTTGAGTTTCAATAATGGGGCATGTTAGACCCAACAATTATTAATTAATTAAATTTATGTTAGATAAACTTAAATATAATCCCCTTGTTTACATCAACACAATCTTAAACATCAAACTATAATCTCAAAACTTGATGTAGAGTTTACGTCAATATCTGTTGTCTAATTCTAGGTTGCATATAATTGATGTCTAAGGAAAAGTACCTTTTATAATTATGGAATCCATATATAACTAATATAGAATGTTTTTTGGAGATGAAAATAAAATAATTTTTTCAATGGGAGTGGTTAAGTGTAGGTAAATGATGGGCCAAAATAGGGTCTTAAGTCGACATGTTTTTCCTGAGAAACAAAAAACCTCAACTTGTATAGATTATTTGAGACACCTACATTCAAAATTTTTAGATGTCATGTGAACATGAATTGTAAAATTTAAAATATAGTTTCTAAATTACTATTTTTTTTTGAAATGGTCAAGTATAATTAGGTCAAATGTAATAAATTATAATAGGTAGTACTATTTTTGTGTAAAAATCTAAGTAGATAGATTTTCATGTGGCCCATAATTTTTTAAGCATCATTTAGTTTATCTTTAAACCATTTGGTGGAAAGTTAGATAAGATCATATAGTTTTAAACCTATATTTTTAAAAAATTAATTAATGAATATATATTTTTATTAATTTCACAAGTCAGTAGACCCTATAATATGATCAATAATGTATATATGATAGTGCAACCCCAAACTACCCCAAAAAATATTGAAAATTAGATTTTTGTTTTTGAATGTGTATAGAATTTGGTCCAGTTTGTAACCATATAATTTTTTTTAGGTTTCAATTGATGAATCAAAAGATACATAAAAAATATGAACATGTATATTTGTGGCATATATAATTATAAAATGATTTAATTATAAATAAATATAGATAATAAACTTAAAAGTAATTAAAATATAAAAGATATATATTTATGAAGAGGAGAGTGTAGTTACTATTGTAGTAATATTTTCAAGAATTTTTTTGATAAAATTTAGTGTTTAGCATGGTCTAAGTTGAATTTTGTTATATTTAGTCAAAAACATTCATTCGATTGTGTGTTTGTAAGTTTGTACCTTAGCTTCAGGAATCCAATCCATTCTTGAGCCTTCAGGTATGTGTATGAAAATTAAAATATAAGAACTACATACACTGAAGTACCACATACATAGATTTACCATGTATGCAGTTTTTTGTGAAATGCATTTCACCATCCTATTATTTTGTTATAATATTTTATATTAATTGGAGTTAAAAATTATAACCTATGGTTTAAGTTATATGGTATACAATTTAGGGTACAATCATGAAGAAACTTGAGGATAATTTGAGTTGCTTGAACCTATTTTTGACTATAAAATGTGATTTTGGGAATAATTAGCCCCAAAAGCATCATAAATTAATCCAAGAAGTCAATTGGACCAATAAATAAATTAGTTTTCATTTAATTAATCCATGTCAATGTAATTCTTACTCTACAATATGTTAAGTGTGGCTAAATCAATTATTTTAGTGTTTAGGTTTTACAATTTATGATTTAGGGCTTAGGGTATATGGAGTTTAGGTTTTAGGGTATAATATGTAATCATGAAGGTACATAGGCCAAATTTAGCTATTTTAACCTATTCATGACTATAGAATATGATTTTTTGATCAATTGGCCATTGGCATGGCATTACATATTGAGCCAATTAGTTAATTGGGGTAATGAGTGATGTGATATGGGCCAAATTGAACCAAATGAGCATAATTCTTACTATAAATTATGTTAATCAAGGTTAAACTAATTGGTTTAATGTTTAGGGTTTATGGTCCAATTGTGAAACTAATTGAGCTGCTTGAACTCATTTGTGAGTATAGAAAAATAATTTGGGCACAATTAACCCCAATGTTATCATAAATTTAGCCAATCAACCAATTAGACCAATAAATAATGTTATTTTCATTGAATTAAGATTTATCAAAAAAATTAAGTGGGATTAACTCAAATGTTTTAAGATAAATATGGTTTATGATTTAAGGTTTAGGGTTTAACATTTAAGGCTTAAGGCTTAGGGTATATAGGGTTTAGTTTTGAGGGTATAATGTCTAATCATGAAGGAAATTAGGGACAAATTCAATTCCTTTAACCTATTTATAACTAAATAATGTAATTTTGGGATCAATTGGCCCTCACATCATCACAAATTGAGACAATTAGTCAATTAGGGCAATGAGTGATGCAATTTTGGCCAAATTCCTACTCTAAAAGATGTTAATTTAGGTAAATCAATTCGTATATGGTTTAGGGTTTAAAATTTTGTGTTTAGGGTGGATAATCATGAAGGTAATTGACCTACCTAAACTCATTTATAAGTATAGAAAGTGATTTTGGGAACAATTAGCCCCAACACCATCATGAATTTAGCCAATCAATCAATTGGGCTAATAAGTAATGTGATTTGTGTTGAATTAAGCCTTATGAACAGAATTAAGTGATGTTAAATCGAATGGTTTAAGGTAAATATTATTTACAATTTAAGGTTTAGGGTTTGGGTTTTAGGGCTTAATGTTTAGGGTAGATATGGATTAAGTTTTAGGGTATAAGGTCTAATGGTGAAGGAAATTAGGGCCAAAATCAGCTCTATTAACCTCTTTTTGACTACAAAATGTGATTTTGGGCTTAATTAGCACCCAATTCATCATCGATTGAGTTTATTAGTCAATTGGGGTAATGAGTGATGTGATTTGGGCCAAATTGAGCCATATAAACATAATTCTTATTCTAAATGATGTTAATTGAGGATAAATTGATTGCTTTAGGGTTTAGGGTTTAGGGTCTAATTTCAAAAGTAATGGAGGATACTTTTAGTTACTTGAACCTATTTATGACCAAAGAATGTGTTTTTGGGTTTGATTAACTCCTATGCCATCACATATAGAGAAAAATAGTCAATTAGATATTTAGTGGTGTAATTTAGACCAAATTGAGCCATTTTGACCTAATTCTTAGTCTAAATTAAATTAATTGTGACTCAAATGATTTATGGTTTGAAGAGTTTACAATATATGGTTTAGGGTTTATAGGGCTTTAGGTTTAGGGATTAAGGATTAGTTTTGAGGGTATAAGATCAAAGAGATCAAGGTTTTAGTGTTAAAGGTTTAGGTTAGGGATGTTTATACATTCATCCAAGATAGCATACATAGTTTGGTTAATGGTAAAAAATTTAGAAAAAACATTTAAGTCAGCATCCTTTTTCTTTTGATCGAGACTTATGTCCTCTAGGTATTCTCCTTTGTTTTGTTCTATATGTTTTAGGTCTATTTTTTATGGATTTGATGCATGTCCCCACCCTTAAAAGTAAAAACCTTTGTCTATTCATGGTTGACTAAAGATTGCATGTGTATTTTTTAATAATTTGATTATTGTCCCCACTTAGAATCATACATCAAGTAGGTCTATTTTTTAATTTTTTGATTACTGTCCCCACCCTCAAAAGTTGACAACTTTGTTGAATCATGGGTGATGGATTTTGTAATAGAAATAAAAATAAGTTAAAGTTAAAAATGATGGAAGAATTACAAGTGCAGAGATAAAAAAGGTGGTGAATGCAAAAACTTTATGAAAATAATTATACTATCCCTGATGAATTGAATGCCACAAATAATATATTATAACAAATTTTGAAAGTATAATTGAAAATTATGATAGTATAAAAAATTATAATGCAATTCCATATTCAAAGTTTATGGTTTTATTTTTGATGATGATAGAATGCATGATAATGTAAATTACATGGAAACATCAATTAGTGAAAGTAAAAATCAAGAAAACACTATGTGAACACCATTGAATGAATAAACTAGAAATGAAGAAAATAATATGGATACAACAAATGAATAAAATTTAAGACAAATAATACCTCCTAGGATTTTTAAAAGAAGACCCATTTATTTAATTGAAATTTATGAAAACAATTTGGAACTAATGCCTAAAAAATTGTCTTGGTGCCATATGAAAAGGGGAGAATGATGGTGTAGGAACATGTGTCAAAAGAGTGCTTGCAAGAGAGGATTTTAAGATTTTAAGAGGTCATTGATTTTAAAAATTCAAAAAAAATAGTTGAATGGTGTAATGAAATTATGGGCGATGGTGCTCAATAAAAGTCCACTATTCATAGATATTTCTAGCTGATGGAGGATGAACAATTGGCAAGGTATGAATATTGTTTGATAGTAATAGGATCAAGTGAGTTAAACTAATTTCATAGCTCAAATGTAGGTTCTTTGATGATTCATAAAATTAACATGGCATGATCTTATTATTCATACATTAACATTATTTAGAATGAGTATGAGTCATAAGAATGGGTGGATGAATGAAGTTGTAAGCCTCTAGTTCCAATTGACACTTACAATTTCCACTAGTATTACAACTTATATAAATGACATCATCACATGACTTTGACCATGTATCTGATCTAGTGAAACTAGGTACCATCTATTTAACATGTTTTTCATGTACTAAATTTTGTAAGTACATCAACAAATCATGTTCATAAATTATGTTTTATTTTTTAATTTAGGGCATGTTTATTCAGTTATTTTAGATGAGAATAACAAGGCGGGAACAAACTAGTACATATGTTAGTGTGTAGATCAAAAACATAAATTGATTTCTACAATCATATATGGGTAAACATTCACTATCTCATTGGGTCTATGGTAGTTACTATAACATGGCTTCAATGCTATCCTATCAAAAATTCAAATGTATGGTTATTTGAAGACTATGAAGTACATAGGAAGATAGTCCACTATTCAAATTTGGTTCTTGAAAAAAATGTTTAGTTAAATAAATATTAGGGTAATCCATTAAAAAATACTATATGGAAGGTTTTTGAATCTGATCATGAATCAATTCTTGATACTATAAATAATAGGGTTGATCCTAGTGGTTCCTTAGATTAAAATCCCAAGGTATGTTTACTTCTCCAATGCAAATGTGTTTAACTTTATCAAATTTTATTTATTTCTTAGGTATTACATATATATTTCAATTTTATTGCATATTAAAATATTTTTTATAGGTTAGTGGTGCCAAATTAGCTTGCTACTTCATGTAGTTGGCACCATTAGTAGATAATTCCATATTCTTAAAGCTAAGAGAAGATTTCAGTTCATGTAGATCATAACTATTTTAATTTTCAGTTCACGTAGATGATTCCACCTCAATTTAGTTTGAACTATTAGTAGAGAAACATCTTTCATTAGGGGATAAATGTTCTTTAGGCCTAAACAAGTGCTCTATCTCTTATCTTAGTGTACTTGTTTGATAGGAAAGTTGAATTTTAGGATTGATCATTGAATCCTCTACCATGATTTCATCGATATTTTTAAATCTAGGATCTTTAGGGCAAAATTATAAGACTTCAACATTCATGTGATGGTTCTTTTAGTTTTTGGATATGACTTATTATTTCCATAATATGGATGTCTAAATTTGCCTTAAAAACACCAATTATGCCTTATAGAGACAAGTGGTCATAAAGCTGAAATAGGTCCTCTAACTCCTAATCAAGCATACTCATATAATAATAAGGTGGTACTAGAGGTTAATCCCCACCCTAGACATGTTGATGATGTTATTTTTCACCCACGAGCCTCCAAAGAGAGATATATTTCATTGTGTCTTACATCTTGCATCTAGGGACAAGTGGCCTTGAGGCCAAAATAAGTGTTTCATCTCCTAATTTACCATACTCAAATGGAAATAATGTTTTCCTATAGGTTAATCACCACTCTTGATGTGGTGGTAATTTCAATTGTCACCCATAATCTCTTAGAGATAGAGATCTTGCACTGTGTCTTTCATCTTACATCTAAGGACAAATGGTCTTGACATTGGAATGGGTGCTCCATCTCCTAAATAGGAGTACTAGGATGCCAAGAATGGGGTACTAAAGGATAATCACCATCCTTGACATGGTTTAATGTCATTTTTCACCCAATATCTCTTAGAGATAGAGATATCACACTATGGATTGCATCTTGACAACATTTCTTATCAATGTTACTTGAGGCTAGAGTTATTGCAAAAAAGGGTATCTGGATGGATTCAGAGTCCATGGCCATGTAAACACATATAAATTTCAAATATCAAATTATTTTAAGTTATTTATTTCAAATTAGAGGTCCTAAAAATGAAAATGTCTATTAGAGGCAAATAACCTGCCTCTTAACTACATGAAAGTTGCATTTTAAGACTAATCACTAAATCTTTTACCACAATCTCCTTGATTCTTTGAGATAATAAATATTTAGGGTGAATTTAGAGTATTTTAACATTCATGTGATGGTTCTTTTGGTTCTTTCATAATAATTATAGTTTCTATTTTATGGTTGTCCAAAATTTTCATAAAAAATACCAATTTTAGCTTATATGGAGAAGTGGTCTTGAGGCTAGAATGGGTGATATGTATCCTAATTGAGAATAATTATATGTTAGGTGTGTGGTCCTAAAGGTTAATCCCCACCACCAATATGTTTTTGATGTCATTTTTCACCCACAAACCCTTGAAGATAGAGATATTATCTTGTGGATTGTATTTTGCATATAGGGAAATGCTATCTTGAGGTTGAAATAGGTGATTTTCCTCCTAACCTATTTTAAATTAATGCCAATAATGTGGTCATGGGAGTTCTTCACCATATATTACATGGTGGAGATGCCATTTTTCAGCCATGAGGCCCCAAAGATAAGAAATAATTTTTTATTGATAGTCTACCATGGTAACAGGGTTCTATGTATGGGGAAACTTGATTTTCTTGCAACTAAAATGGATATGTTAGTTAGATTTATAATATTCATCTTTTCCTTTCCTAAATAAAGAGTAATAAATTCAATTTAAGGATAATTTTCACTTGTTTCAAGGTTTAAGTAGTTGAAACCTTCAAGCAAACATGTTTTTTGCATTCACAGTCATTTGCAGGCACATAGAATAATATTTTTTTGTTCAAGAAGTAATAGTTTATAATTATAAGTATAATAGTCTATAAGTATAATAATTGGTATTTAAATTTATCATCTAACCTCACATGTACTGAAAACCACCTTTACATTAAAGCATGTGCAAAAACAATTTGTGCCACTCCTCATTACACTTTATGCAGCAAAGGTATTTTAGTTTTTTTTTCAAGCCCTTCACTGATTGTCTCTCCCAAAATATTTTCTTGTTGTAAATATGTCCCTCTATCAATGGTTTGATGTTTACATCAAAACTTCTAGCTACTTTTATCCTTGGTGAAACCTCAAGAGTTTCATGTGCATCCAAATGTGTCTTTGATGCATGAATTTTATTAAAGAGAACCAAGAGATCAAAAAAACACATAATTAATATCCTTATAAAAAATATATATTAGACTAGAAACATATTATTTATAGATAGATATCCCAATGCCTTATCAGTTCTACTTAATGCAACAACACAGTTAAAAAATGGAAAAAATTAGAAATTTCTAGAGCAAAAATCAAAACACATACTTATAAGATATGATATATATATAATTTATTTTCCATAATTACAATCACATTAACTTTTGTATTGTATTTCATCTATTTAAAAATAAACCAAACCAAACCATAACATAAAAATAGTTGTATCTACTTTAAAAATATATATTCTATTATCATCGTAAGGTATATTTTTAATGCTCAACAAAATTTGAAGGAATAAAATTATGTAAACATGTAGTAGAATATGTAATAAATTAAAAAAAAATCCAAAACCTAAAATCAAGGAGAATATTTATAAAGTGAAATGCTAAACAATATATAATGTATATAATATCCATAAAATTCATATAATGGTGTGCAAAATGTGAACAGAAGTGATACAATATCCTAGGTCAATTTTTTATAGTCATGCAATGCCAAAAAACTATACATCAATCCATATAGGCATACAAAAAAAAGTCATAAGACATTATCATAATCATAAAAATGCATGACTCTCTTTGTCTTGCTTGTAGAAGCCTCTACCTTGGATGCCTTGCTCATAGCTAAAGGTGTTGGATCTAGATGACTATGAGTCTCCTCCACTCAAAACTAATTTTCAATTTGTTGTTTAGATCCACGTGCCTCAGCATGTGCTAATATATATATATATATATATATATATATATATATATATATATACAATTTCAAGAAAAATGCAATGAAATCAACTATTTATTCTATAAATATAATATAACACATTTGTATACCTCTCTTTTCGCAAGCCATTGCCTAATTTGGATTATCAGAATGCTTGTTGCTTTCCCTAGTTACACATATTTTCTCTTCTCCTCTTCTACTCCCATTTTTCTTCAATGCCAAATGAATAGCATCGATGAATTTTTAACTTGTTTTAAAATTAGTGAACCATATACACGGTTCTATCATTTTAAAATTATGTATACGGTCATATCAAACTTATGGTTTATAAGTATAAAACTATGTATGTGGTTTTATACATATTGA
>JARHVA010005555.1:327500-350000 GCA_037957365.1 Torreya grandis
GATGCAATGAGTTCTCATTATAAATTAGGCACAACCACAAAAAATTAGGATAAAAGAAGAGTAACAGAAGGATAAGTAGCAGATGGATCTAGGCTAACTATCCTTTTCAAAGGGGGAAATTTTCAACATAAAAATAATCATGAAAGTTATTATGTGGAATATAAGAGAGTTGAAGGGGAGTAATAAACATAGAGTCTTTAGCAATTTTATAAAGATTTGTAATATGATGGTTTTAGTTATACAAGAAACCAAAATGGATGAAAAACATTTTGAGTAAAACAAATCAAAACTTTTGAAAGAAGTTGAAGGTAGTGTGTTAGCTCTTTAGGAGCTTTTGCTGGTTTAGCCACTTTTTAGAGTAATAGTTTTTTTAAAGAGATGTGGTGATTATAGATAGACATCATTTGGAAGTACTATTTACAAATAAAGATGATGTAATAGTGTGGTTATTCTCAAATATTTATGTACCTAACTCTGCAAGTGGTTAAAAGGGTTTATGGGAAGAGCTTGAGAAATTCATATCTAATTGTAAGGATGTTTTATGGATGATTTTCATTAGAGGAAAAAAATGAGGCAATAAGATCTTTTTATATATCATGAAATATTTAGACTCTTTCATTTATAATTATAATATTCTAGATATAACTCTGAGAGGTACCCCTTTCACATGGTTGAATAGAAGAATAGGAAAAAATATTATTCATGTAAGATTAGATAGGTTTTTAGTCTCTTTGGAGTGAATCATTTTAAAATATTTATTCCTAATCCCTCTCCCTATAATATAATTCATTGGAGTTAGTTATAGAGGATAAAACCAAAAAAGATCACACGTTGTATAGAATGGAACACATGTGGTTCAAACATCAAGAAATTCATGATAACATTATGGAATGGTGCACTATAGAGGATCATGGATTAACCATGTTTAGACTAATTGTGAAGATTAAAAAAGTAAAAATAAATATAAGAATATGGAACAATAAGGTATTTGAAAACATTTTTTCTCAAAATAAGGGATTAAGGGAAGAACTATCTAACCTATAAGCTAATGTAGTAATTCATGGATTGGATGATCATAATATTTTAAAGAATAAACATCTTCTCTATGAATACCACTCTTTAGTATATAAGGAAGAATCTTTCTGGAGATAGAAGTCAAGATCCATTTGGCTAAAATAGGGTGATAGGAACACTAAATTTTTTTATCTTACGAATCTAAAAGATAGATTTACTAATTTCATCAAGGAAATCCAAAGGATTAATGGGGAATTATTTTTATAAATGGATGTCATCAAGGAAGAGTGTCCTAAATTTTTATTAATCTATATTAAAAAAACCATAGTTAATTTTAGATCATAACAAGAGATTCTTCATGTAATCCTAACATTGGTTTCATGGGAGGATAACACAAATCTTATACCCTATGTTTCTACTAAAGAAGTTAACTTAGTTGTTTTGTTATTGAGTAAGGATAAAGGCTTTGTATAATATGGGTATCCTATAGATTTCTTTGAGGTGTTTTTGGATATTTTGAACCAACATCTTAAAGTAATATAGAGTGAATTTAACTCTTATGGAGAGTTATTAAAAGAGAATTCCAAAGAAATAAGGGACCTAAAACCTCACAGATTTCCATCCTATCAACCTATGCAATGATATCTACAAAATTCTTACCAAAATTTTATCTATAACATTATATCATATCATGGAGAAATTTATTGACATTCATTGAGAAGGCTTTATTCCAAGAAGATAGATTCGAGACAACATTATAATGGTACATGAGACCTTGCACTCCATGGGAAAGAGTAACCAAGTTGCTATGGTTATCAACCTTGATATGAATAAAACCTATGATAGAGCTCACTAGAGTTTCTTGGATAATGTTATGATGTAATTTGGATTTCGAGAAGGCAACTCATAAATAATTGCATTCATCTATCTTGTTTTCAATCCTTGTTAATGTGGCTCTTATAGGGTAATTTAATATCAAAAAAGAAATCAAGAAAGGTGATACTTTATCCCCATTTATATTTATTATTATGGTTGAGTGATTAAATAGGTTGTTTTTAGTTTCTCTATGTAAAGGAGGCTTGAAAGGGGTTTAACTAACTCAAAATGTGGATCCCTCTTTATATCAATAAGTTTTTGATCATATGATAATGATGGTTGAATCTTCAATGCAAGAGGCAAGAGAATTAAAATGAGTTATTTAGATTTATGAAAATGCTTTTAATCAAAGAATTAACTTTGAAAATTTTCATTATATTTATTTATCACACTTGAATTAAGTTGGAATATGATTTTTACCTTTCAGGGGTGTCAGATTAAGGAGTTAATAGCCATGTATCTGGGTATAACTTTATACACTAGAAAATTACCTTCCTCAACATGGAACCCCTTTTTGGTGATCTTTTAGAAGAAACTAGCTAAATGGAAAGGATTTATTTTATCCCATGAAATTATCTTACATTTCACAAACATTAAATTAAAAATTCTACTAGTTTATTTGATGTTCTTATTCAATATTCCTACGATGATAGTGGAGAAACTTGAAAATATTTAGAGACGAGTCCTCTAGGTTGGATCAAAATACAAAAATAGATTCTCTTTGATGGCATGGGAAAGGGTGTTCACTTAAAAAAGTAATGGTGGTTCAGGAATAAATAAGCTTAGATGGATGAATTAGGATTTAGTCACTAAAATGTCTTGGAGATTTGTTACTTCTTCAACTCATTGGGTCAAAATTCTATGGGCTAAATATCTGAATTCAAAATAAGCCTTATATTTTTTGGAAGAAGACCAATTTGTGAGAGGTTCCAACTTTTGAGAATACTTGGTTATTTGATCAACCTCTTATCTCTTTGGAACCATGGAATCAAATTATGCCTATCATCCAAATTTCTCAAGGATGTATGGTATGGGACTACATCCAAACCTCTAAGGAAGGCATGAATTGGAAGCAACTCCCTAACACAACTCTCCAATGGAAGGATCCAATTACACTTGACAACCTTAACAATACCCTTCAAAGATTCCATATCTCTAATTTAATTCAAGAATGATGAATTGATTTGGATAATGTCCATTGATGGAAAGTCTAGTTAAAACTTAATATGTTCTATTCCTAGAGAGAATGTTCCTTGTTCTAAATTATGGAATAAAACCCTTATCACAAAGATTAGTACATGCACATGGTCACCTATGAAAAACAAAATTTTAAACATCAAAAAACTTAGAAAAAGGTGTATGCTTATTGTGAATAGATACTTGATTTTTTAATAAGAGAATGAAACTAGGGATCATATATTCATTTTTTTCTCTTTTACACATAAAATCTAGAGCATGATTTTAGACAAATTCCAAATTAGTTGGGTGCAACCTCCTTTTTTAATAGACTTATGGTGGACATGGACCTTTTTTCCCTTTGTCCATTATAGATTGAGTTCTATTTGTAACCTAGCCATGCCTCATGTTATCTGTGGTATATGGAGGGAAAATAACAATAGAATGTTTAGAGATAGAAAAAAACCCAAGATAAAAGGTGGGTATTATTATATTAGAAATCATTAAGGAAAACTCTAAGTTTAAGCCTCCAAGTAAACCCAATAGAATGATACAAGAGGACATAATAATAGCATCCATTTGGTAGATAGATGATGAAAATGAAATTTTTAATGTTCCAAATGAAGATGCTATAAAAAATATTAAATGGAGAACCCCAACTCTTGGTTGGGTGAAACTTAACTTCAATGGGGATTCTAAAGGGAACACAAGGGATTTAGGGGTAGGAGGAATTATGAGGGATGAAATATGATGCTTTATTATTATGTTTGTAAGAGGGATGGATGTTCAAAGAAATCATTGGTTATAAGATCAATAAATTCTTTGGGTTTTAATATTGGCTAAATAATTAGCGACTTACAATCTTATAGTGGAAGAAGACTTTAAACATCATCAATATTCAATCCCAAACAAATTATGGGGGAAGTATTTATATCATCTAAATCATTTCAATAAATTCTTATTCAACATACGTAAAGATAATAGAATCAATATTATTATTTAAGGGATGAACTATTCTATGATAAAAAATCCATGAAAAAATTTAAGTGGAATCCTACCTTGCAAGACAATGATTTTATATCCATGTCTAATGTCACTAGAAATGATATCAACATTAGATACCACATCATGTTTCTTATAATTATCAAAAAATGACATTTGATTGTTTAGAGTGTTACTTGAAACCACCCATCCCTAACTTAGCCCTATACCTATCTTATGACCTATTTAGACACTTATATAACCTTCTTATGGGACACACATGTCCTTAAACATACCTATAGTAGTCCCAAACCCTCATTTTATCATCTTTACCCATAGTTACTTTGGTTATGCCACCTCAACAATAACATCATAATTTGGATAGTAGTGCCAATGTCATTAATGTCCCAATTTGGGTGCTATTGTCCTTTTCTTGCCTTTTCCCACTAATGGTTATATTTTCAAAACAATAACCACCTATGGTCACCCTATAAATATTTTAAAACCCACACAAGCACTAAAATAGTATATATGCATGAATTTTAGCTCTTTATCCATTGGACAGAAATGAGATGCAATAATACAAATTAACTCAAAATACATTATGCACAATTAAATTTATCAATCCCTATTCTTCCCTAATCCTACATGTAGTCACCTATAACATTCTTAAGCCTATATTAATCATATTTCTAGTATCAATCAAACTTCAAATTACTCAAGCCATCAAAATTCATACTAGTTTCATTACATTTGCACCAACAGTTAGGTGGGGAAAAATACATAGAGCTTGATCCCTCCTCAAAATATTGGTATATAATAAAATCTCATCATAGGGGGGTGTTGAGTATGTCCATCCTACCTTAGTAACATTGCACTTTGATGCTTTTTCCAATAGGATGCCCTAAGAATGTGGAAATCTAGGGTTTACATGAAAAATTAGATAAAATAGGTCATCGACAAAGAATCAAAACTCATGCAAAAAAGAACAGGCTTGATAGACTTAAACTGAGACACAAGTGGCACTAAAAGGAGAAAAATAGCTCCATTGGCATTATTTTCTAGTTAGGTTGTTACTATCTAGGAAGGGTTTTGACACATGTATCTTATTTGCAACACTAAAATAATCTCTTATCCCAATTTGTAGCCTCTATGTCTTTCATCTCAGTTAATTTCTAGCTAAGTACTTGTTTACATCATTTATTTATATTTTTATAAATTTAAAACTACATAAATTATATTATAAATAAGTGGCTATATTTATTATATATTTATACCCTGATTTAATATACTCAGTTCCTTTAAAAACCTAAGACTTAAACTCCATAAAATGTAAAAAATTAAGTCATTTCATGAACCTAAATTACTTTGAAAACTATTCATACTTTAGCCCTAGATGATATTAGGGTATATATCCTTTTGTTTCCTATTTTCAGTGGCTATGTTAGTGTTTCTATACCTGATATATTCTACCTTGGCATCCCTTTTCTAATTTAGATTGCTAAATTTCATGGATAAAGAAAATTCTTTTCCTCCTCCTCATCTCCAAGAGTGTGATAGTTATTTTCCCTCTAGCCAATTCCATGCTATGAATCCTCCAAGTGATGAGTCAACCTATCCTTTTTTTTCAAATGTCTATACAAATCCTATCCATGCCTCCACCTCTTACCCATAGGGTGTGTGCCTACATGCTCAAATAAAAGTAACTAGGGTTTTCATTTGTGAGACTCTAAGTAATCAAATTATTAGTATGAGCAAGTTAATTTCAAAATTACAAAATTAGAATCAGATATTACCTTAAAATATTACAATATTATAAAATTATATTATAAGAGAAAATCCTTAAAAGAACACTAGTGTTAATCATGTATATGCATCTTTACCTAGTCAATTTATGACAAGCAATGTTACATATCAAAACAAGAAATCACAACAAAGTTCATCTATAAATAGTGATTTGAAAATAATTTAAAGATAAAATAGAAGTTCAAGTGATATTTTAAGGCAAAGGATTAAATATATGTTGATCAACTTGCCTCCTCTAAATCTAGTAAGGAGATCTAGATATTATTGTGCATATAATAGAATTTAGGTCATCACACAAATTCATGTATGGCATTGAAAAAGCATATATAATTTATAATTGATAATGAAGATCCCATACAAGTTAAATTAGTTAATAAATCCATATTGATACAGGAACATATTAAAAAAGGGTCAAATTTTAAAATAGTACAAAAGTTTTTCCCGAAGCATAATTCAAAATAACAAAAGGTTCACAAAGAAAATTTAGATTTGGAAAAAATAAAAGCACAAGTAAATCAAGTGAAGGATACATATATACCTCTCCAAAATGAGGTATCACTTTCAACATAGTATGTTTTTGGTCAAAAGTATATACAACATTTTGATTATCAAGGGCAAGGGTTTGGCAAACATGACCAAGGAATCATTACTCATATTCTAAAAGTTGATAATGTTTGTCAACAAGGTTTTGGATTTATGTAACATACTAAGAAAAATAATTTACATATAAAATTTATCAAGGAAAAATAAAAAGATACATAGGAAATGTTACTAAAAGAGCATGAAATTAAGTTGCAAATTCAAAAGCATGAAAAGCCAATAAGCATTCTCAAAAGAGGCTTTCTAGCAAAAGAACTTCCAAAGCATCATATGCCTACAATAAGCACAATTTTAAAGGTCACAATAAAAACAAATATTACAAATCAAAAGTTAAATTTTTCAACTCCATAGTATGAGGAAATTCCCTATGCTCATCCAGATACAACAAAATTCAGCATTAGCATCCCATGTTATTATGATTATTATGACATCGATAGTGAATGTTACTCAAATTCATACTAAAACTCAATTAAAATATAGTATATCAATAACATTGAATGAGAGGATACCATTTTTTTACACATGCCACATTAATAGTGATTCTCCTGTCAGACTCATTAGTTATTATGTTTTCTCCCTACTTATATATAGTTTCTTTCACTCTTTCCCCTTATATATAGTATCATTTTGGCTTGTTGACTGTACATAGATTATATCTAGAAAATAAAAAAGTAATGTAATATGTCAAAAACACAAAAAAATTCAAATATTTACTCAAAAAATATAAGTTATAGATTGTATATATTTCCATTTTTACATTTATTAAAATTTCCAAGCTCTACATATGCTAGTTATCTTAGTATAGTCAGTATTTACCATACATACATGCTTCACTTGTTCTTATCAAGTGTTTGTAGATACTTATAAGACCTATTTGCACTATAGAGATCTAGATTTACCACTATCTACCCATTGGGGACATATACAAAGGTTCCTCATTTGACACATTCATCCATTCAGGGGCATCCTATACACAATCTTGATTATCAGGGTGAATATTTCCAAACTCTACATCATAAATTTAGCATTGTTATTTATTGATATTGATAATCTTATACTACTCAAATTCATTACTCACTACTAATAATCTAGACTCAGATTATGTAAATATTTTCTTTTTATAGATTTGTACACATGTTCACACATACTTCCACTTATATCTTTCCTTGTTTAGACTTGATTATACCTCTATTATTCTACATCTATTCGAGGGCATTTGAATATGCCATTACTCTATGGCTCAACACCACTTATTTTCATCTATGTATATTTTGGATATATGCCCATGTCCTTTTGTGTGCCTTCTTTATTGTGTATACAAACATTTAAGCATGTCTTTCCATGTGGATCTAATCCAACTTATTTGTCTTTTACATATGTGTACATTTGAACATGTCCTTGTAGGTCTTGATTTCTCAAATTTAGTGACATGTTCCCATGTCCCTTGTATTATAGCCCCTTGGCCTACTTTGCATGCCTCATTTTTATTGTATGTATGATTTTGTATATGTGGCATGGCCATGGAACTTGTCTCTTGCTTGTGACACAATCCAATTTTATATGCCATGAGGGACCCCATGCATCTCCCTTTTTCCTTAGGTTCCTTGATGGACATCATGCCCCATCCCCTAGGTAATTAATCAATTTATTACTCAAATTTTTTGTTCATATACATTTTTATATAAATATTTATATCCTTTTGAATTTTATATCTAACATACATTGCAAATTATAAACTTATGCTTAGATAATCTTACATTTTGATGTTATGTATACACATTATATTTTTTTATTACATATACATCATATATGCTCCATCTAACACACATATTGTAGATATTTATATTTTGAGGATAGTTTTTATACATGTTCAACAACTCACCTCAAAAGAAGGGGAATTCATAGAGCTTTATAATAAATATCAGGTTATCCAAATGCACTCTGTGTACAGTTTCTAGCACATAGGCATAAAATATATAAATCAATACAATTGGTCATTATCACCCAAATTGGGACACTAGTATGACTAGTGTTATTATCTAAGATATAGAACTACATTATATTCACCTCAATTTCAATAAACTATATATCTTCTATAAAATTATAGTAGGTATAGTCTAGGTTTATATAGGTCTAATTATAGATTACAAATTTTGGCTCTATTTAGCATAGATTCATACCAATTTTATCAGATTGGGGGAATCATACATGGCATGATCCTTTCAATTTTAGTTTTAGATACTCATATATAGGTTATTATAACTCAATCTAGAATTTATATACTTAGATATCAAATTTGGGGGTATGTGAGTGGTACATTATTTTTTTATGCTCACTTATGCACTAGATGATCAAATGGAATCACAAAATCCATGTAATTGTCTATTTTTTAAATGATAGAAACCATTTTATAAATTACACACTATATTTATACCTTAATCCATCTATAGTGGTTAGCATTCTCAAGCGGCCCAATATTTTAAAGTTTATGAGTGGCCCAGAGCCATCTTATAAAGTTTTAGTTACATCACATAGTTTTAGTTTCGATGCATATACCACACTTGAGTAGGTAATGATGGAGTCATATTATACTTGAGTTATTAATCCACCCACATGAGAGGGTTGGACACACCATCAATCAAACCTAATATATTCACATGTCAAATCCACCAAGCATGGGTTGGCAATGATAGAGTAAAATTTAGATTGGGTTATTGAGCCACCCACACATGGGGACTGAGAAATACATACACTCAGTCCAAGTTATTCATTGATTGGTCACCATCTACATACATACACGCATAGGTTGTCACTAGGATTATGCATTACTTTACATACCCAGTGAGGTGTATACCTTCCTTTCCTCTCTCTTGCCTATTTGCTCAATTTCATCTTTTGCTTTTGATATCTCTTATAGGTAAGGACTAATCTATGCATGTTTTATTTTCAAGACATGAAATGGAGAATGCTAAAAATACTTGTATCTAGAATCCTGGGATTCACCTCTTAGGTAAGTCCAAGTACACTTTGTTTTTCTTTATCCTAGACATTTCACTTTATTGCACTTATAGAACAATGGACGGTCAAATATAATCTTCTAAAAATGTACTCAAGTGTTACCTAAGGCCACCCATCCCTATCTTAGCCTTGGACCTATCTTGGGGACTATTTAAACATTATCTATCTTTTTTTTAGTCCATACACATCCATAAATATTCCTAAAGCAATTTTAGACCCTCATTTTAGCATCCTAGCCTCTAGTTCCTCAAGTTCTACCACTTGGACATTAGTTCCATAATTTGAATAGTAGCACAAATGGTACTAGTATCCTAATTTATGAGTAATTATTATTTTCCCACCTTTGACCACTAATGGATATCTTTTCAAAACAACAACCACCTAAGGTCATCCTAAACCTTTTTTAAGACCTATACAAGTACTATAACATTATATGTACATGATTTTTATCCCTTTATCAACTAGATGGAAATGAGATATAGTAAAATAAATTAACTCAAAACAAGTTATGCACAATCAAGGTTATTAATACCTATTCTACCTTACTTTTACATATAGACATCTACAACATTCCTAAGCTTATATTACTTGGATTTATAGTTTCAAGCACACTCAAAATCACTTGATCTAAAATTCATACTAGATTGACTTGCACTTACACCAATAATTAGGTGGGGAGACTTACATCAAGGTTAATCCCACCTCAGATTATTGGTATGTAGGAAATTCTCATAATAGTGGACTATTGATGATGTCTAGCTTATGCCACTAACATTACACTTTTCTACTTGTGCCAATAAAATTCCATAACAACATGGAAGTTTAATTTTTACATGTAAAATCATTAAAAAAAGTCACTAATAAGGAATCAAAACTCATGTGTAAAATAGTAGTCTTGACACTCAAACACATATTCACGTAAAATCTTGGAATAATTATGCATAAAGGACAGTAACACTAAAAGGAGAATAGTAACACCATTGGTACTACCATCTAGTTATGACACTACTATTCAAGAAGGGTTTTGACACCTAGATCCTATTTAACACTTAGATCAGTTCATGTCCTTATTTTTATCATTCATATATTCTATCTTAGTTAATTTTTCGCTAAGTACTTATTTACATCATTTATTACTACTTTTAGAAAGGTCAAACTAGTTCAATTATATTACAAATTAGTGGTTGTATTTTTTTTTAATTTATACACTAATTTACTATACTTATCCCCTTTAACAACCTAGGGATTAAACTCCATAAACCCTAAAAAATCAAATCATTTATATATATGGTAATCATGATATGGCATCACTTAACACATATGAATATTACATTGGGATTAAACACCTTTTCACATAATTATAGTGTTTGGACATAACTAATCACCAAGGATATAAAGAATGAGAGTATTAGTAAAGCCCTAGAGTATGATTATACAAAAAAAGTAATTGATCTTATAAGAAGAGATAATAATTTCTAAGAATTCAAAAATTAGAGGGCATCTTTCATAAGATTGAACTCGTTATGCCAAATAACATCAAATAAAATTAAGATATATGGAATACTCTAAAATAAGGAAGCATGGATATTTTTTGTGTATAAAATTGAAGGGTATGATATGCATGTTTTTGAGGATTTTATAAATGTATGTAATTTTAGGATTATATAGATTAATGTGATTGAAATTGATATCAAAGAGGATCTAATAGCTCTTGTCAAAGCTTTAAAAATAGAGTTCACTAAAATCTACTGGACTAGTGAAAATTATGAGAGAGTTTCCCTTAGCCACATGGACAAATGTCCAAAAAAATCATGTTGTACATCACCGTGGGTGGAAGACATAAGGTAGTGCACTTGACACATTTCATTTTTATGAATTATTTTAGACATGATGCGCCACTCAGTATTATTTTCTATATTTTTCATTCCCTTGAGATCTTTTTTGGACATCAAAATGGGTAAGATAACTCTTAATTCCATCAAGTTATCACTTTCCTCATTTTCAAATACTTCAAAAGAGTTAATAAGGGTCCAAAGAGTTTCTGTGGGGGAGGGGAAGACACAATAATGGTGAGAAAGGGAACAAACCTTTGTCAAAAAGAACAAAACCTATGTTGAAGGAAGAAAAAGATGATAATGTATTAATTAATCTTGATAAAGGGGGGATTTCTTCTAAAGAGGACCAACCTACACTATAGGTAAAATAGACCACTCAAAACATAATATTTAAACATAACTTAAGAAGCAATTCAAAACTTTTAAAAATAGGCTTAGGTGAAGGGAAGCCTCTTAACGATGAAGGTACCTCATATGATAACCCCATGGAAATTTTTGAAGATGTGATCGAGGATATAGTAGAGGGCCTATAAATTATTAAAGGAAAATTAATCTTATTCACTTAAGAAGATAATGAAATATGGGGTGATATATTCACTAAAGAAATTAATAAAAACTAAAAATTAGAATCCCCATTTTTTGTTACAGATATAACTAATTCTAATGTTGAATTGAATATTCTTTGAGACTTTCTCAGAAACCAAAAAAATGAGGATAACTTGGGGGATGATCATGACCTAAAAAGGCATTTAATAGGTGGATTTTTAGGTACAACTCTTCCCTCAGGGATTAATTCAAAAGAGTGTAGTAGGAAGTTAGTATTCTAAAGAATAAGATTGATCTTACTAAAGTGAATTAATATCTAAAAACACTCAAGGATAAGGTGGATCTAATAGAATGGGACAATGTGGAGCAGAGAGGGAATACAAATTTCTTAGTGGAAGTAGTTAAAATCAGTATATATAATAACATAGTTAATATTGAATCATTTAAAGGCTTATTAGGATATATGATGATAAGGCTAAGGAATTACCCAATAATAAAATCAAGTGAACTAGATGTAAAAGAGAGGTTGGGAAATTCCCTTAGTAGTTCCTAAATCTAGATAGAGACATGAAGAGCATGACCAAAAACTAGGATGATGTATTTGAAAGTAAAAATAATAGTTTCCCTTCTACTATTTTCTTGGTTTTTAGATATTTCTAGTTTATTTTAGCCTATGAAGGACTATTTTAGATAATATGGACTTATGTCCCTAAATTGGATTGGAGATGATCTTTAAAAATGAATAGTTTTTGGGTTTTGTGTAAGTTGCATGTGGAGAGTAAGGTAATAATTTGGATCTTTTCCCCATTTATTAGATTGGATAGAATTTATAATAATAAAAAATTTAATAATGTAGGTGTAATATTGATATTTGTTTTTCAGTTGGACTATAGATAAGTCTAAATTATCTTAAATAGTCCCTTATGGGCCTTCATGTTCTAACTTCTTATATTATCTTGACTTCTATCCTCCCTTTATTTTGTTTCCATGTATAGGGTTGGGTCCCTAATTGAAAAAACCATTTCATTTACCAATAATAATAATAATAAGATATAGTGTTAATATGTTGAAAATCTTAAAAGGAAAAAATTTACGCAAGCTAACCCTATTGAGATGATACCTCCAATCCAACACCCCATTATAAAATATAAACTATGGTGCACAACTTTTAGGCTCTATGACCAATATTGTCATATCATGTGACTATTAATGGAAGTAGCTCACCCTAAAAACCAATTAAGATATTTGACAATGTGTGGAATATTTGAAAACTACCAATAATATTTCTATGGAGTTGAGACATTAGAGGATATTAAATATTTACCAACAATTGCAATTTTAATAGAAAAACAAATATCATCAAGTCCCCCAATAGTAAAAATAAGCCCAAATATTTCAAAATGAGTACAAACCCCCTACTGACCACCTATGGCCCCACATAATATAACTGGCCCTCCCAAAAAAAAAATCAAAAGCTATCAATGAGGATATCAATGCGTATTAAGGTGGCTATCATACATGATTTTGAGGATGATACCTTCAAGGTTACAAAGGAAATAACCATATACTAGGATAATAGGAAGGGGAGAAATAAACATATTTCAAGGAAGAAGAGATGATGTGTTTAAATAAAATTATGAAAATTATAAATGAGAAAAACACATATTGTGTGCAAATAATAAAAAAATGAAAGATAAAAATAAAAATGTTTTTAAAACCAAAAAATAATTGAAAAAATTAGTGTTATATTTAGATATCAAGGTATAAGGTCATGGTTTGAAAAACCATTTCTTGATTCGAGAGCTGATGTAAAAGTTATACCAAAAATAGAATGGAAAACATTAATCAAAACTAAATTATATCTTGTAGATTATGATATTTATATTGTATATGGTAGCTTAAAATCACCAGTAGGATTATTTAAAGGGGTGGAAGTTAAATTTATGGGGATAACCAAAACCTTTGATTTTTAGATAATCAAATGATTTTCAAAAACCTCACCATATTCAATACTTTTATCACTAAGGTGATTTTAGTATTTTAATTTTATTTTAAATTGTGATGATGAATAAATAAACCTTCAATGGAATGGGATCATGGCCTACATCTCATTATAAACTAGCATGAGTATCGCTTGGAATAAATATATATGAGAAAATAAGGATGAAGATGAATATTTATATGTTCTCCATGGGATTTATGCCATCAATAAACACCTCATTTTGATAGGGATTTTGATCTCAATGAAGTAGCATAAATTGAAAAATAAAATTTTTAACTTGAGTAAGACATCAAAGATGATATATAATCATGGTTGTATGGGACACCAAAAATAAGAGTTCATAAAATTTTGTACTTAAGAATAATTAACCCCAAAAAAATATTTTCTAGAACTCAAAGGGAAGAATCAAATGAGGAAATCTATGCTTCTATTGAGGAATATGAAACCAATCATAAATATCATTTAATAATAAATGATGAATAATAAACATCTTACAATACCAAAAATACATGGGACTCTGATATGGATGTCATACACAATACTATAGAAAAAGGAATGATTCTTAATGTTGAAGAACATATTAAAAAAATACAAAACAAATATTTCATATTTCCAAATGTAAAAAATTTATCATGTCCTAGATTAACCATATCACATAACAAGTCAATTATACCACAATTTGTATAATACATAGTGAAAAAACTAAGCATATAAAAAAATAGGGTAATATCAAAACATGAAGGGACATTGCCACAAAATTAATAAATACCTAATATAATTTAGACCAAGAAAATTGTATCCCTTGTAACAAATAAGATCAATCCAATAAGAATAAAAAAAATACATTTTTAGAATTGGAAAATAAATGCAACAATACATAGTGACATTACCCACAGATGCCATTGAAAATAAGGCCATATTACATCAGAGAACAATTATAAATAATAACATTATAGAGACCCAACATAATCAAACCAAAATATAAGTTTGATTGGGAAAGGGATAATCATCTAGTAACTTACCTAAATTGTCTAGAACTAGTGATGTCAAAGCATACTTAGCACAGATGAAAAAACTATTCCTTAATGAAAAATTATGAATGCAAGTTTTGGATGAAACATTAGTCATAAATGCCACTATATGATGGGAAAAATATAATTAATTTATTAATAATTAGAACACCCTTGTCATTTTCATTGATATGTATTACATCTAATAAGAAGGGAAGATTATGACTCTTCTTGAATACATAAGAAAAAGAAGTCTACATCAACAAATTAATAGATGTGAGACATATTGGATAAATATTGGATAAACTAACCTAAAACTCTTTATAAAATATTTATATTAGACCTTAGGGAATGTAAAATGGACATGCTATATGCACTAATAAACATGGGGAGAGACAAAGAGTTTGGATCATATCCTTAAATATTTTTTTTTGCACATTTAACATTTGAGTTCCATATTCAATAGTATGTTGTGTTCTAAGAAAATATATTTTGATGAAAACACCATATCTTAATTAAGAAAACATTAAAAAATAAAGAAAAGAGAGAATAAATAATCCATGGAGAATCTAGTTAGAATATATATGAGGAAAAATCCAACAATATAAGAAATTGAAAGTAAAAAACCCATGCAAGTTATATATTGATTTTATCAAAATATTTTGGAAACATGTTATAAAACAAAAAAATGTGAGCCTAAAAAAGAAAGAGATAAATCCAACTAACGTCAATTATAATATCCAAGAAGGGGAAATATAACTAATTGAAACTAATGAATCTAAGATACATTATTTTTATCAACAATTAACATTATATGAAGAAAATATATCCCATGAAGTAGATTCCAAATTAGTTAAAATTAGTGATTACTAAGAAGAACCTAAAATCTTAAAAATGGTGAAACTATTAAATGAAAATAAAGATATCTTTCCAAATAGTTTTAATGAAATCTAAAACTTTAAGCCTTAGATAGGGACCATGAAAATACATTTAAAAATGGATGCCAAACATATATAAGAAGTGACCCTACCAACTAAACCCTAACATGAATATCAAAGTCAAGACCAAAATAGATAAAATGTTAACCACTTGCATCATATAACTATTAGATGTTGTTGACTAGATTATTTTGATGGTGGTGTAAAATTTAAAAACCAATGAAATAATAATGTGTTGATTTTAGGGAGTTAAATAAATATTTTATTGATGATCCCTTTCGCACACCATTCAAATAAGAAGTTTTGTAAAATATCAAGGAGAAAGAGGAATATTCCTTCATAAATGGATTCATGGGATATATCTAGGTTTAAATTCATAAACATGATAAACTCAAAACAACATTCATTATAGAATGGGGTTCACTAATGTACATAGTATTGCCACTTCAACTTATGAACACCCTAGCTATTTTTAATTGAATCATGATCAATGATTTTAAGGATTTTATACATAGTTTTATGGAAGTATATTTAAATTATTGGACTATTTATGTATTTTTAAAATATCATCTCCAATCACTACTATTGATGTTTTAAAAGATGCCATATGATATAGATTATGTCAAATCTATATAAATATGTATTACTGACATTCATTTGGACATTATGGGATAGAATTATTAGTAAGAAAGGACTAATTATTGATCCCTTAAAATAACTATAATTATAAATTTTGTGTTACCCCAAACATAAAAAGAGGTATGCACATTATTAAGATCCACAAGGTAGCATTAAAAGTTTATTAAAGGCTATACCCTGATCAATCCAATTATAAAGGAAATATTGAGGAAAATAAATTAATTGATTGATTCAAGTAAAAATTATTATGATGCATTCAATACATTTAAAATCATAACCTAAAATGACCCATTTTAATATTTATAGATTGTCAGGTTCCATTTCATGTATATGTTTACGCTTCATAGACAATGATAGGGGTGGTATTGTCAAAACTACGTGACAATATGGATCTTCTCATATTTTACAAGATAAAATTTAACTAAAGCATAATAAAATTACTTTAATACAATAATATAATCTTTGGAAATGGCATTTGCACTTTAAAAGTTTAGGAATTATATGCTTTCAACTACATTCATATTTTACACTGATCTTGAGTAACTAAGAAATATTTTGAGAAGACAAGTAATTCAAGGCCCAATATATAGATGGTTGATGCTATATAAATATTTTGATTTCACTATCACCGTTAAAATAGTGTAACTTAACAATGTCATAGACTATTTATGTTGAATAGAGAATGGAGAAGAACAAGGTCATATTGATGATGAGTTCCTACGTGCCCATAAATTTAGTATCAAAATAGTTCCCAAAGTCATGGAGGCAATATCCCAATTTTTTGAAATAGGATCATTCTTATATGAATATGCAAAAAATGGATAAGAAAAAGGTTTATAATTTAAGCATTTCCTTCACTTTGATTGATGGTGAATTATATAAAAATGGGAATGATGAAATACTAGGATGAGTGGTATTTCAACATGAATGGAATAACATACTCAAGGAACCTCATCAAGAAATTATTTAGGGGAACAATGGTGGACAAGGAACTGTGATGAAAGTACTTTTGGACAAATTATGGCTTTCTACCCTATTCAAAGATGCTCATTATTATGCATTTAAATCTAACATTATTCATAGAGTGGGAAATATAAATGCTAGATATGAAATAACTTTGATACTATTTATTTATTTATCACCTTAAGATAAATGGACCATTGATTTATTGGACTAGTTAAACCCATGCCCATGAAATCACAAACCAAGTTTATTATCATAACAAAAAAATATTTAATGACAAGGCTTGAATCCATGCCAAAAAAAGATGGCACATCAAATACCACGATAAATGAAAATATCATTACATGGTTTGGATTTCCATTGAGTATCACTAATTATAAAAGGAAACATTTTATGAACTCAACCATTTCCTAATTACTAAAAATAATCTTGATTAACCACAATAAAATTACATCTTACCATCCACAATCAAACTACATAGTATAATATTGTAATCGAGTTATTGATAAGTTGTTAATGAATAAATGTATTTTTATATCATTGATTGGGACATTAAATTACATATGGTACTATATACATACTACAAAACATATAAATGAACAAAAACTTGCTACACATTCCAATTAGTTAATGGCTTAGAAGCTGATGAAATTTATTCTTACAATTTTAAGATTGGGTGTGGTATTCATAATTAATGAAGATTAGTTCATTCATGAACAATGTATATTACTATACAAAATGGATGAGAAATTATTTATATATATACATAATCAAACATAGGATAATAAACACCAAAAAAACCTAGCATGATATAAAATTCAAGAAACAGGAATTCCATTAAGGATATTATGTATTATTGTATGATATTAAATATAATAAACTAAGAAAGTTGAAAATTAGATGGGTATAAACCTACATAGAGATAAAAATATCTACTGTCTAGCATGGTAAAAACTATAATATTAGCACAAGTTGAGAAATGTGGGTTTGTCAATGAAGCCTACCTATAACTATATCATACCACATAACACTACATAATACAATGGACAACATATTATGCTATAGATGTATTAAAAACATGAGAATACAATTTGAAACTTAGTAAATGATGTCTTAAGAAATAAATAAACAAAAAAACCCAAGTTGAAAATTTTAAAATAATAGCTTAAGAAAATATAAAATATAATGTAGTCATGAGGGGTAACATAGGCCCTATAAATTGAGCTAGGTGATTCAAATGAGGTTTTTCCCACACCTTTTAATATATTTTTAAGTATCTAGTATTTTTACCATGTTGCACACTCCTAGATATTAGACATATGAAGGAAAACTTCATATAGCATAGCATTGGTCCTAAACATCCCATTGGGTGAGTCAAATGAGGATGTTGAGATATATTATGCAAGATATCTAAGTATCATGTCGGTTGATCTTTTTATAAATACTTAAAGAAATATAAGTACAATCATTGATTAACATATTGATAATTGTAATGGATAAGGAATAAAATAAATGAAAAATATTGAACCATTAAAAGTATCCAAAGAAATACTTTAAAATGGTACAAAATCAAATACATTAAAAAAGTGGGAGTTAATATGCTAAAAATTACATGATAGTTTAATAAACCATTACATGCATGACTCATATCATATTTTGAAAGATTATGAATAAAAACCACATTTATGAAAAGAAAGGAAGGGTGGTAGAACACAAGTTATATAAATAACAATCATCACTCTATCCAAATCACATCAAAATTTTAGTCACTAAAGCTCTATTAAAATAATTTAATTATATATAAATATATCAAAAAAAAAGTAATATAAATATATAAACTTCACATATCTTCGACGAAATAATACTATTGATTCACAAAGGTAAGAATGTCCTCACATATTTGATGTTGGATCCCCAAGGACCCTTTTAGTCCTTTCCATATAAATTAGGGCACTTTCAGGATACATTAAAATACATCCATGTGAATATTATAGATATAAATCATACAAAAAATGGATGTGGATATAAGTTAACATATTTATTAGGTCATATAAACCTACACATGGTAATGTACCACCAAAACAATCTCAATTCCATAAATAAAATTAAACACATGGTGTAATTTTCCATATTTATACCTCATTAATCACACCATAAAAATATTATTAAGCTCCCTTCCTAATATAATTATGTCCTTAGATAAACTACATCATATTATTAATGAAGACATTGAATGCATGATGAGTTTAATGAACTAGGGACACAACATCAACAAGTTTGATAAGAAAGGGTATACCAAATGGAAGGATGGCCCCCAATAGCTAAGAAGATATTAAAAAAAAGTGTCACAATAGATTCCATCAAAAACTTGGTACTTTGGTACATGATCAAGGAATTTTAATGGAAGTTATAGTTCTCCAATAAATAGGATCCGTTAGTGCAAATGTATTATGGTTGCATTTGATATGATTTATTTCAAGAAAAAGTGTAAATTTTGATAGTGCTTACTATATTAGTTTAATGCCAATGTTGATAAGATGAAAAGAGGTAAGCATGATTATTTTATGGGTCCCTACTTGTATTCTTATTGATGTATTATACACATACACTCCCTAAGGTATAGGGTAAAGCTCAATGGGTTCTAGATAAGTTGATAGGAGAAAAACTTTACATATGGATTGAATTAACAAATAAACTAAATTTTATCCTTGTTAATAGGGATAGATAGTTTAAAGGAAACATTCATTTCTATACCTCACGTTTCTATGTTAAAAACTATTCCAATGATTTATTCTTTGCCATAAACACTGATTTCATTTGCATCCATCCCTTTGAGCTACATTCCAACATAGTCCCTCCACTCTCATATGAAGTCTCAGATAACATGTCAATAAGTAATAACCATCATCAAATCATTCCCCAAGGTCTTTGGGAAGCCCATACCATAAAACATTAATGTTATAATAGAGTAAATTCTAGTAGATACATATGGGCAACCATAAGGTAATGTCCATGTATAATAAGAAGAGGGGGTTTCACACCAACCCCATAGACTTGGCCCAAATATTTAAATTCTAGAGATCCATACTACGCCATTCAAATTTGAGGTTAGATACTAAGAAATAGGACAAATACTTTCGAAATAACAAATTCAAGATATTTAATTACCCCCATTATATAAATAAACAAAAAATAAACACACGCACCCTAAAGATAAACCAATGCTAATGTGCCGATAGAAAATATAAAAACAAAAAGCCAAAAGAGTACACTTCAATGTTTTTGAACTATATATAGTTATCAAATAAGCATCCACCAATGTGTTAGATAATAAATCAAAAGAAGAAGAACCATGGGGTTATATAGAAACTATAGAGGCTTCGACAACAATAGAAGACACAATGGATAAAGAGGAACAAGAAAATGGAAAATGAAAATAAATTTAAATAACATAAACACAAGAGACATCCATGACCATAACAATGGCCAAATCAAAACATGATTCACCTGTGACACTCACAAAATTACAAAGATTACAAGCATAATAAATGTGGCAAGCAATTGAATAAAATTATATATAAATACAAAATAATTAAAAGGAAGAATAATAAGTGAAGAATGAATAAAAAGAAGAAACATGATAAAAATAAAAAATAAGAAGCCTTAGAAAAATAAAATTTTGAGGCACTAGAGGCAAAAAATAAAAGTGACCATGAATAAAAATTGAAAAAAAAGGTTAAAGAAAAATGGGAAAAATGAAGGCTTCAAAATGAAATAAGATAAAAATAAATAGCAGAGAAGGATAAGTTAGATAAAGAAAAAAAATAAAGTGGAAACAAAATCCCTGTAAAAATCAAAACAACAAGAATTTGCAAGTAGGGAAGCATCCCAACTTCTTCCATCCATCCCCCCCACAACAATTCACTCCACCCTCCATCCCCCCACATAGATCAAATAACCAAAACATCCACACCCCAATCCACTATAACTACATAAATTATCACCCCACAAGAATCAATCACATAAATGAATTCCATATTATCAAAAATACAAAATATTATCAATGTTTATTTTTTCAAAGAAATGATAGAGCCTCAACAATTAGACACCAAAATCCACCTTCAAATATTAGCTTGACTATAGAAACAACATATAGGTACCATTTTTCAAGGTAATTAAATCATGATTGAATGTAAATATGTGTAATCCTAATATGCCATTAAAAATGTTATTTAAAATATTTCCAAGGCTAGACCATAGTATGATACCGTTGAAAAATAGTTCTCCAAACAACACTTCATGAGATAGTTCAGAATATGATCAACTATCAAACACTCTTGGAAGTATATGAAAAAATAAAAAGGGAAAACATGGTAGAATAAACTTAGTTTAAACAAAAATTAAATCCATTAGTAGATAATTTCCATAATCAAGACAAATATTTCTTCCCTTTGGAAAGCTTTTCCAGATGCTGCAACCTATTTTTCATTTACTCTCTAGTGGCATCCGACAACATAGGTAGAAAAATAAAGATATGGATGTTTTTGAAGAGGAAATTAGTCAATAATCCACAACATATTAAATCTCAAAAGGATCCTACTGTTATAAAAATGAAATGATTTTTAGACTTAGGGGGACCAATTTTGGGCTCAAACTCACATTATCAAAGACCTTAAGGAATATGGCATCCTAATTAAAATAAAATTGTATAAGTTATAATAAGTTTCCAAGGTGATAGAGACCATATATAATTTAATTTATAGTCATACCTCTCCATATGGAGTTACAAAATTATTTTGAGATAATATTTTGTTAGAGTAGAAAGCATAATGAGCAGTGAGACACCTCATATGATGGAAATATTTTGAGTTCAATTTCCTTGCCAAGTATCAAAAAAAATTATAGATAGGTAATATTTCTGAATCATCGCAATATTATTCATTTTTTTTGTCATTAGGATGATAAATTTTTTATGTTTATGGATGATGTTGGAAAGATTATTCATTTGAGTATTGTGCATAATATTAAATTACAAAAAGCTTACATCCATACTATGACATCAAACATCTAAATACATCATTCACAATATTGATTTT
>JARHVA010005555.1:355000-387500 GCA_037957365.1 Torreya grandis
CTTCATGTCAAAGACAAATTCAAAAGCCTATAAAAATTAACATAAAAATTTGAGTATAAGAATAAGAAAATCTTGTTAATAAATATAATGAATGGTGAATATGATTACTAGACTAGAATTTTCTAATGGTGAAAATATGGAGAAAAATAATATCAAATAAACTTAGACTTTTATGTTTTTTGGTTGTAGATAACCTAGGGTTTTGATTTATCAGGGTTTAGGTTTTAAGAGTTTAGGGTTTAAGGTTAAGGATTAAGTGATTTTCAAGGTTTAGGGTTTAAGGTTTAAGGTCAATTCCCCCTCCTTCCATTGTTTGTTACCCATTCAAATCCTATTCAAAAAATTTGAGTTAACCAAATCCCCTCTTATAAAAACACCCCCTTATTTATTAAACAAATACCAAAACCCCTCTAGCCTATCCCAAGGATGTGCAAAAACAAAGACCTAAAACTCGTCTATTTGTTGAAGGGGGTCATATTTATGAGGGATTTATAGAAGGGAAAGATTTCAGAGGTAAAAAATCTTATAAAGTTGTAATTTATGTCATAGTGATGTCATGGAAGTGTCCTAGTGTGTGGATGAAGTTCTTTGATAACCTAGGTAACAATGACAAAGTGTGCAATGTGCTTGTTCTAGTGTGTTTTTTGTTGGCTCGGTTGATATTCTAGTTTGACTATTTATAGATGATTAGGGATGATTATGGAGTATTGATCATGTTAAAAAAGGTCCCTAATATCTTTTATAATCTTTTAGATATTATGTACATAAGGGGAATTCATCAGGTTATCCATAGTTTTCATCTAGACACTTTGGGTCTAGTGGCAAAAAATTTGAGTAGGCAATTTCATGACATCAGCATTGCCATGTAAGAATGAGTCAAGGGGATTTGTTCATACCATTTTGAATAAATTAATCCCTATTTTTTATGTCCTAAATGTTAGGCCATGTGCCTAAGTTAATTCAAATATATATGAGTGCTAAGTTTGTCTCATATACATTTTGACAGTGTTTTCCCATAGCCAAATTTGTAATATGGCAAAAAAAACTAAGTAAACATTTTGATGAAGGCATGTCTTACATGTGCAAATATTTTAGGAGAAGGTGATCATATGGGTTTGTTAATTTTTATGCATAGTTAATTTTTGCTAAATTTTAGACTATGCACCAAAGCATAGTAAAATCTATGTAGGATCAAAGTTGGTCTCCCAAATAAATTCTAAGCATAGTTGGCTTTGTTATAGAAGATTTTGAGAAGGATTTTTAATGGAATTATGTCTCTCACATGCAAAGGTTATAAGAGAAATTTGTTATGTTTATGTATTCTCCTTTAAAATTTTATCATGTGGTCCAAATTCTAGATCATGCATCTAAGTGCAACAAAAGTTATTAAGGTCCAAAGTAGGCTTTCTAGGCATATTATAGTTGGTCCCCATAATTAGTCAATTTACATGATGTTAAATATCTATACCTATTGGAGATCCAATGGTTCATGAGAGTTCATACTTATATATCTAAAAGTGTGTTTAGATTCAAATGGGTCAATGTGATAGCTATTTACAAAGGATAAAGATCGAGGATCTTACACAAGATCAATAGAGTGTGTGTCTTCTAAGTTGTCAAGAAGCAGCGAGATGAGGAAAAATGCAACTTTTTTAATGATTGATTAAAGGTAAAGAATAAAGATATAATGGTGAGTGGGTGTTCATATATATTTATTAAATGGTAATCATTGATAATTAAAGATGTGGTTGATCTATAGAGATCGACACATCATATTAAGTCAATATTATTAGATTACACAAGATGAGGTAAAAGTGATTGAGGTTTAATGTTTGAGAATTGGCACCTATGAATTAAAATTTGAAAACAATAAATTATGTATAATTTATCTAATAAATGAGGACATAAGATGAGATCAAAGTGGTCAAAGTTTAACTATCACTGTTGTCATTTATATATTCAAATTCAACAAGGGAAAAACTAGTGCCTAGTCATTAGGCCATATCTTTTGATCTAGGATGAATTTGATCATGCTGTAAAAATAAAAGATGAAGAGGACTCCATGGTTCATATAGTGAACCTAATTTTAATATTTATAAGTTTTTACACTCAAGTATATGGTGGTTCAAATTTAATTATGGTATTGTACTTATTCTACAAGTGACCTGAGAAGAGTAATTGAGCTTATGTAGATGTTGCTTCAATTTTTCATTATAAATTGTCCATTGGAGACTATTGTAGACTACACGACGATTTTTTGTGTGAATTATAAAGGATTTACAAATTATATGGTGTATGAATAAATCCTTATAAGCTGATTGTGTGTTTTCTCATATTAATTATATGTACATGGGGACCTATAGATCATGTAGAATGTGTCCATGATTTTGGAAAGTGTTCTTATGTTCTTTGTTTTCTCAAAAAAGTGTCAAAGAGATGAATGGGAATTAATAGGACCTAAAAGTGATTTAGGCCTATTTTGAAAGTGGATTATGATTAAGTGTGACCCATGAGGGATGCCTTAAGGGTGAAGGCATGCGTTGTGGCTGATAATTAATATTGTGATCTTGTTAATTTATGATTTCTATATATATATTGAAAATAAATGTGTTGGCTTCTAGACTTGTAAGCAAGAGATATGTATATGACATCTTAGAGAAAGCTTATGTGAGTATTATATGTTGAATATAAGGAAGGATATGTAGTGTGCTTGATGGTTAAGTTAATCAGAAAAATAGTTTGTTGATTATGTGTGTGACCTATAGGTCATGTTACTAATGTCAATATAGTGCTATTGAAACTTTACGGTATGCTAAGAGGTTTGAGTATGCATTGAGGATAGATTGAGTGAATAAGGAAAGAGATTACGGCATGCCTATGTGAGAGTCCTATTTGAGATTGAGAGTGTTTGTGTAGAGTTTATATAAATAGACATCCATAATCAAGTGTTTAATACATAATTTTTAAGGTGGAGGTATTCAAATGAGGGTCTAAAGGACTTGGTTTTATTTAAGGTTATATGCTCCTTGTGAAACAAGTGTTTCAATAAATACCTTTGGTTAGGAGGATATGATCAAGGTTTACTAGTCCAAAGGAGTTGATCAGTCTCTTGTTTGTAATTTCTTATAGGATAGTAGTTTATTTATATTGTAGGCTTTAGGGTAAGTTTTATTCCTCATGAGGGTTTCCCATTGGAATTATGTGTTATGTGTTTGATATTTTGTATGCATTTAATGTATGAGATCTCTTATTAATTCTTCTTGATCAAGTTGATATATGCTAGTTGATTAATAGTTTAAAGGACTACAATTGAAATTCAAAATTTTGGGCTCATTGATTCACCCCCTAGTGAATGTACCTCTAAAAATTGGTATTAGAGTAGGTATTTTGGTAAAGGCTTAGCAACTTGAACATGATTGAAGGTAAAATATGGGTATTCATAAAGAAGTTTTCTCTACTAAGTAAGCACCGATGTTCAATAGATCCAATTATGAATTTTGGAGTGCCAGGATGAGGACATATATTATGTCCCTAAGGTTTGATTTATGGTAATTTTTTATTGATGGTTATGTTACTCATACTATTATTCCATCTAGTGATGTAGATAAGAAGTTATTTGAGAACAATTCTAAGGCGATGAATGTCATCACCTATGGTCTTGTAGAAACTAAGTTTACTAAGGTAATCCATTACAATTATACTAAATAGATATGAGACAAATACAAATCATTTATGAAGGATATTCAAAGGTCAATATTTATAAGTTATAGACTCTCAAAAGGCAATTTTAAAGTTTCAAGATGAATGAAGATGATTTTTTAGCATCTTTTATGTAGAGAGTTGATGAGCTTGTGAACATCATCAAAGGTCTTAGAGAGAACCTTGAAGAAGATAATATTGTTTAAAAGGTATTGAGGAATCTATCCCCCAATTTTTATCCAAAATTATCTACCATTGAAGAGAGTCATTACCTTACTTAGTTGAAAATGGATTAATTGCATGCCACTCTTATTGCCTATGAGATGAGGAAGAATGATGATATACCACCAAAGAAGGAAACAACTTTCAAGATTGAAATGCAGGTAAAGAATAAGTTCCAATGTAATAAACTCAAGGAAGATGGAATTATTGATATAGATGAGAATGAACTAAGTGCTTTTATTTCAACAAAATTGAGAAAATTTTTTGGTAAATATAAAGGCAAGCTACCCCTCAAATGCTTTAATTATGGTGATATAGGGCATTTTGCTAATAAATACCCTCATAAGTATAATAAAGGTGATGAAGATCATGATAAAGGTCATGATTATGGAAAGAGAACATTCAAGTATGATAAAATCAAAAAGGGATTCAAAAATTTTGATAACAAGAAGAAGCACATCAAGGACAAAAATAATCTCTACACCAAAGAAGATTGAAACTCATCAGATGAGAGTGAAGACAGTGACTTAGAGTATTCTCATGAAGATGATGGTCCTATTGAATATATATCCCTTTTTATGGATAGGAAAGGAAGTTTTTTACAACAAAAGTAGTCTACTTAGAGTGATTCAAATGATGATGAAGATGAGGTGGACTATGAGACTACATTGACTAATGCTCATGAAGAACTAAAGAATGAGAAGAAGATCCATAAGAAGATGAAATCTAAACTCAAGTAATATGAGAGTAAATTTAGTGTGTTTGAGGAAAGAATGGATGAATATGCCAAGGATCATGAATATATGCTCAAATATCTCAGTTGTAAATTAGAAATCATGTCTACAATCCTAAAAGCTAAAGAAGATGAATGTGTAAGGTATGTAATTGAAAATGAGTCATTGAAATTTGAGTTATAGTAGGTATCTATTAATGTTATGTCATTTGTTAGATTTTAAAAGATATCAAGTGATTTATGTAACATTCTAAATGATCAAAAGTATACAATTGATAAGATTGGTCTTAGATACAAAGAAGAACTAGAGATTGAAACTAAAGATAAGATGGAGACTAATGTGAACAAGGAAAATCAACCTTTGAAGGCAAACCATTAGATAGGTAATGAAGGTGTTATAAGAATGAATACAAAATAGATCAAAAAACTAAATTCTATGAGCTATGTAAATTTTAATGGTTACTACTATATTTGTAATCAGTTTGGGCATAGAGCTATAGAATTTAGAAGAGCTATTAAGAAAGAATTTAGATGGAACTATGATGAGGGTCATCAGTCAAAAGGTGTGAGCAAGGTTGAGTGCTTAAAATATCATGATATAGGACAATTTTAAAAACATTGTCCATTTTAGGTAAGACAAGTTGAGTTTCCATCAATAAGTATAGTTTGATATAACTGTGAATAGAGAGGTGACATTGCTAGATTTTGCAAGTAAAGGCCTACAAGATAGAATAGGTTTTATCATGATCCTAGAGAGGAATATAGAAGGGAAGTGAACTCATGGATACCAAAGGTGATAAGTATGAATTATAACATGTCTTTAGTTCCAAGTAATCTATTTTCTATGGTAGAGAATGCTACAGATGTTGATGAATGCCAAGATCTCTCATTGACTGCTCATGTTGAGAATGAAGAGACCAAGTTCAAGGAGAAGACCAAGGTACTAATTGAGGCTAGTTTTGAGGTAATTATGGATCTAAGTGAATATCATGATGTTTTTGAGAAAGTATCATGAAAATTGATTTAACTTATATGGGAATAATGAAGTTTTATTCTTATTTTATTTAAGGGTCTAGATTAATAAATAAGTACAAAATATAGCAATAAATAAAATATTCATTTGTGAAACTATTTATATTTTCCACATTTTTAAAACTAACAATAAATAATAAGAAACATAAATTATTTGTAAAATAGACTAAGATAGTTGATACAGAGGTTGAAAATGATTGTGTAAGACTGGGAAAGTGTTGTAAACCTGAATCTAGATTTTGTTAGGTGAAAGGATAGGAGTGCTAAAAAATGGATGCTTTGGTGTCTGGTACTATTGTCTATTCCTACCACTATTTTCCAAACTAATAATAGAGACCTAAAACCATTTGGTTAGTTCTGTTATGCATATGTGAGTGCTCTTGTGAAAAATTGAGTGTTGGTTGTTGATGAAACTTGCTATGAAGTTGATTTTGTCTTCAAACACTGACCCTCTATCATGCTTGATGAAATGATATTTGAGTCACTTGAGAAAGAAGGGAGTTAGTATGAAATATTTTATTAAACATGTAATCTACATCCCTTATTTGAGAATGCTACCTACATATTAACACTTCAAAGAGGGATCAAGCCATATGTATTCCTCCCACCTAGATTGTTTTATGTAATAGTGTGATGCAAATGAAAATGCCAAATTGATAGTGTTTGAGGTGGCTAAGGAATGGTATGAGAATTTGAGTAGGTTTTTAGCTGTGATGGGTGATTGTGTGTAAAGAATAGGTAAGTTTGCATTAGATCTTTATTTGTATTCTTGTTTGCTTTGTAAGGTTGGTCACCTCCTTTATAAATGAGCTTTAAGTGGGATTTTATAAGGAACACTTGGTCATGGGTCAGATGTATTCATGCTAGGCTGACCTAATTAAGGATAAGGACTAGATGAAAATGACCACTAGGGATCAAATTGCAAATGGATAACATCACCAAAAATGGGATACCTCTCTATGAGGTGCTATAGTCCAAATCAAGGCACTCCTATCCTATAGGCTTAGGACTTGGGGGAATAGGATTGACATAGGGAATATTATTTCTTTGAGGTGGAATGACCATTCATAACATGTTAGATGACTAGTAATGAGCAAAAGGTGTCTAGAAGGCTTATAAGAGCATGCAAAAAGGACATATGGATGGGGTGTTGCAAACCACAGTTAAACTACAAATTTGGATATTTTATATGACTACATTTGCCCCTCCCGTATTTTCTTGATGTAGTAAAGCAAAATATTAGGATAAAGGAAAAACAGAAAGCATACCTAAACTTACCTGCAAGGGTGAAGCCCATGAAGATGTGTGATGTTGAGTTTACATAGAGAGAGCATAATGTGAAGCATAAATTTGAAAAAGAAAACAAGGATTAGATCAGTTCTTACTAGACATGTTATGTCTAAAGTAAGAATGTTCAAATACTGGGTAAAAGATAGAGGAAGAGAAAGGAATGAATACACCTCATTAGGTGTGCAAACCAATACAAAACTTATTGTGATGTCGAGTGATGTTGAATGATGTTTATTGATGCTAAGTATGTGTTATACCAAGAGTAATATTGTGAATGGATTTGAGTGCTTAGTTCCCTGAGGGTGGCTCAAGAATACAAAGGTTGACCCTTTGGCTCCATCATCTCCCACTATGTAGTGAAGCTATGTGATCATGCATGTGTTAATAAATTTTTGAACTATGTGTCTAATCCCTTTGAGTAGGTGGCTCAAGAATACAAAGGATATCTAATCCTTTCGCTCCATTGTTTACCACTAAGTGTGAAATATGAACTAATATCATTATGAATGTATGTCATATGAGATGGTTCATGAATCCCATAAATGCTCTATAATATGATAATATGACATGGATAGCCAAATGTGTATTGAGAATTAGGCCAATCTTAGCCACTCTAAAAGGTGAAGATTAGGCTTGTATAAAAGCCACTTTGAAATGATGCCAACCACTGTAGATAGAATAAGGTACATAAGTATTGATAATACCTATGTAATATGATGAACTAGGAAGAAGGGAAGGTAAATATGAGCCACACATTTCCCCCAAACACTAGTGTCTATAGCATGGATTCTAATCTGGAAGTTATACTAACTACCTAATATGAAACTAAAAGTGAGAGCCATCATACCATGCATGATGCCCCCTATATCTAGATAATGTAAGTAAAAATGTACTGAAACTACCCAATATGAATTGGATTGTGGATTATAAAATTGTAAATGACCTTGTCTTTCTATCTATTTTTTAAAATTTTGGGTTTTTGGTTTTTTGGATAGAAGCACTAAAAAGTGGACACATTATTGTAATGCATTGTATTTTGAATGGGGTGCATTTGTCATTTACTATTTTTTATGGTTGTTCTATGTTCATCCCTATTTTTTGTTATATTCTACATGTTTTCAATTTTTATTGATGTCTTGAGTGTTCTAAAAATTTATTTTGATCAATAGAGTGCTCTATTCTCTGTGATAAAACCTCTATTTATTCCCCCTCTTCTAAGGGTATGAATGAAGACCCTACAATGAATGCCCTCAAAAGAAAGATCTTTGTATGTGTGTCATGATGAAAAATACATTAGATAACAATGATGATCAAAAATATGTCTCAAGATATAGCATAGTTTGTGTTGGAGATTATTATATCAATAGGGGTATGCCTAGATAGATGTACCAATGTAATAGCATGTACAATATACTGAATTAAAACTATAAATATGGTTAGTTTTCAAGGAGGGATGGATCATGATTTTCATCATGGCATCCAAGAAGGTAAGAAAATGCATGATGTGGATCATGGCATTACAAACAACTAAGAAGCAAATAAATAAAACAAGCATGTAAGGTAAGAAACAATAAGCATACAAAAAAGGCCAAGGGTCCAAGAAAATAAGGGACATGGGTACATGTCACTAAAATTAATAAAGCAAAAATATAAGGCATATTCAAATGCCCACATACACATACAATTACAAACAAGAAAGATTGGCATGAGGGTCATAAGCATATACAAGAGCACAAGCAAAGGACATTGGTAAATGTCCTAAGGCACACACAAGTAAAAAAAATAATAACTAATAAATGAAATCACATCAATCTACTCAAATTAAGAAAGGGAAGAATGTAAATGCTATAAATACTATTGCATCTAACTGATCAAAGAACAAAGTGAAAGTATGCAAAACATGTAGTACAACACTAGGTATATGCTAAGAAATACACAAGTGTTATTTACTAGTGAGTGTCGATACAATAATCTATGTAAGATAGTAAGTAATGTATATCAACATGATAATTAGTGTGTGTGGTGTAGGAATGACATAACCTGGATTGTGTAGTCATGTAGAAGATGCCCCTAGTGGGTATATATTTCAATGTATGTCTTAAATGTGAAAGTAGGATACCCCTCAATAGGTATAGTGAAGCAATAAAGTATCTAGATGTCATTACACACACTCAAAGAAGATCAAGTGAAGCATGGTAATGTAGATAAATCAACAAACAATAGCATAAAATATTAAAATGTAAGTCTAGAATGGTAGTAGAAATGTAAATCATGGATAATGCATATAGTTGAAAAGTTTTTGGTGTTTTGAGTTATTTGATTTTTTTTGTATTTTGACATGTTATATTATATTTTGTATTTTTAAATATTGTATTTTTTTGGTGTTTTGAAATAATCTATGTTCAAGTAATCATAAGGAAACTATGTACAAGTAAGAGAATAAATTATGTGTAAGTAGGCTAAGAAATTATGTACAAGAAAGATTGAGAATAAATGTTACTAACCGATGAGTCTTATAAGAGACTCCCTATCATCATTTCCTATATCAAGGAAAGGGATCATGCATGATCATGAAGCATAATGGAAGATCTGAGACTATGACTCTAAAAGTTGTGTATGTTGTAAGTGCTCTAAAATATTTATAGCGCAAACTAATTATGGAGTCCCCCTATAACTCTAAGAAGTGGATGAACTATGGGTCTCTTAGGGACCCATATGGTAGTATAAGAAGCTCTCTAAAAATGTACTCTATGTATATAGGCATAAGACCTTAGTGATACTACCCTAGGTTTGAATATTGTAGCTAGAAACTATCTACAATATTGAAACTATCATTGATGTAGTGGTCACTCTAAGAGAAGCCTCTATGGAAGTATGTGAACTCTCTGTCCTAGAAAAGGAGGCCTCGATTATGTTTAAATATCAACTAAAAGAAGAAGTATAACTGGTGGAGGAGATAAAACTAGTGATTATAGAGTGGGAGATGGTTCTGAAGTGGGAGTGGTAACTCATATAAAATTCCACCAACTATAAAAACCTAATTAGTGTGAATGTATTTCACACATCTGTGAACTATAGTAGGTATCGCATAAATTTTTTATATCCATGGTCAACCAAGCAACATGTTGAAGACTCCTACATTGGGAAAAATATTACATGGTGTGACTATATGTGTTAGACAAACCTGTAGAAGAAGTAGAATCTCACCCAATGAACTCTATATGTGTCCACTAAATCCACTAATAACTATGTTTGTTGGGGTGATATCCTACTTTGAATATCCCAAATGCTAAAGTAACATCATATTACACATGTTAACACTAAATCCATTGTCTATGAGAACATTATGAATGGGATGGTGATCAATGTAGGATCTAATAAAGAGTGTATATTAATTTGAATCATCTTCAACTATCTCCTACGTTGATAAGGAGATTGAAGGTATAGCTAAAACTATAGAATTATACACCCCAATCATGTTGCTCAAAGAAATCAACTAAAGGTTCTTGGTATGTATTTGGTGGAGGGTGTGCATGATATGGATGGTGATCACTTGATGTGCCCCTTATCTCTTATTTAGAATGCTATGGGAAAGAATCTAAAAAAATTTTAGAGCATTGTCCTTTATTTTTTTTACTTGAGGAGGCTCAAATGGAGTGCTAAGATCAATAAGGTTGTCATATATCAAGTCTTGTATCTTATGTCACAAAATGATGCATCTATTCATTGTGTGGCCTAGTGCCCTATGAAAATTATAGAATTCATTCTGATCATATCCATGTAGAAAAAGCTTTTTTGTATCAACTTCTTGAATAGGAGGGAGAGATAGGGCATTACATTCCAATAGTTTTTGTAAGACTCTAGCTGGAGATACTTGTAGATTGATAAAGGATCATTGAGGAAACAATGATAAAACCACTCCTTGAAGGGGCTTTGAAGCTACAATAATTGTAGGTTGATTTTGACTTTTTCTATCATTAAACCTTTACTTTGTATGGGACTTTACTATTAATCTTGTTTGTTATTTTTGATATGCTTGTGTACTTGAGTTTTCCCATTGAAAGTAATTTGACTTGTCTTTCTTTTAGTATATGACTTAAAATAGTGAAGAAATAATTTTTTTCAACATTATTGACTCATGCAAAGCTAGCATAAGACTCTATTTGAAGAGAGTTTTTAATTCATGATTGGCCATGGGGCTAGTTAGTTTAACCAAGATAGTCTTCTATCTAAGAACATAATCTATGAGATGCTCATTTGACCTTTGTTTTTGTTATACAACTTGGACATAAGAAACTATGTCACATATGTTAATGCTAAAATGAGCTAGGAACATGTCAGCTAAAGGATTAAATGCTTTGATCGACTGATTGGATAGACTATAGAACCATTATAGAGCATAATCCTTTAAACTCTATGAAAATAGATTGGTTAGTAACCATTACTTTGGCACATATTCCAAGAATTTTGTGTGAAATCTCTCAAGTGTGTCTCTAGATCACCATTATCATTATATAGAGTAAGCTTGGGTTGAACACAACTTAGTGGCAAGGGTGTAGAAGCAATATGGTGAGTCAATAGTGTATGAAGTAGAGCAAAATAATACAAAGCCTGTGTTGGTCTATAGGTACATTGGTTAAGATGTAGCACCTTGGATTGAAGAGATTTAATATTATACACAAGGGAAGCCATATCAAGAGGTGAAGATGTACTAGTCATAACTGGTGGTGCCACATAGGAAGGTTGGGATGTTAGAGGGAGTTGTTGAGACATAGTTACCCCTATAGTGCCATTTGTAATTGGTTATTATAAGGTTGGAGAGGATTGACCATTATTCTTTTTCATTTTTCTTTGTGTAGTATTTTAAGAATATCATCTTGCATATAAGGATTTTTAGTTAAAAGGTCTCGAAGTTCCCTCTTATCAATTTCATCAAAACAGGTATATTGGGCAATTGTTAAAGTAGGAAAACAAAGTGAAAGTGGATTGAATTTTTTGTAATAAGTTTTAATAATAAAAATGTGATGGAAGGAAACTACTAAATAAAGGAAATGTAAAGTCATAAAATTAGTAAACTGGAATATACATAAAAAGGATACGAATCTCACTAACATGTAAGGTGATGCCTCCAAAAACATAGGGACCTAGTATATTCTACCAAGGTTTAAAAGAAATGATTTTTGAAATAACTATGATGAATTTTAAAAATTAAATGTCAAATTTTGATTTATATGAGCAAAAAAATTTATAAGAATATTGATAAAATTAGCAATAAATTTTCCCTAAGGTTTCTAGGGTTTTTATGTCCAAATAAAGTAAGTTGGGTTGACTGAATGATTTAACTTATTTGGGAATAATGGAGTTTTGTTCCTATTTTAAAAGGCTCTAGATTAATAAATTAGTATAAAATATATCCATAAATAAGTCCTTATTTGTGCAATTGTTTGTTTTTTCCACCTTTCTAAAAATAACAATAAATAAGAAGAAATATAACTTAGTTGGAAAATAGATTGAGATGGTTGATACAGAGGTTAAAATAGTTATGTAAGATTGGGAAGGTGTCATAAACCTAAATAGGTATCTTTTTGGTTGAAAGGATAAGAGCACCAAAAAGTGGATGCTTTGGTGTCAGGTACTATTTTCCATTCCTACCACTATTATCTAAATTTAATATAGATGCCTGAAACCTTTTGGGTAGTTGCATTGTGCCTATGTGAGCATGCCTATGAAAAATAGATTGTTGGTTGTTGACAGAACTCATTGTGGAGATTATTTTATCTTCAAACCCTAACCATCCATCATGCTTGATAAAATGACATTTGAGTCACTTGAGAAAGAGGGAGGTTAGTGTGAAAGATGTATTAAATGTGCAATCCACACCCCTTATATGGGCACGTTGCCTACATATCAATACCATGAAGAGAGATCAAGCCATATTTAGTTCTACCACCTAATGTGCTTTTTGTAATTTTGTGATTTAAATTCAAATCCCAAATTAATAGTGTTTGAGGTGGCTAGGGATTGGTATGAGGATTTGAGTAGGTTTGTAGCTATGTTGGGTGACTATGTGCAAATAATATGTAAGTTTGTCTTAGTGCTTTATTTTTATTCTTGATTGATTTGTAAGTTTGGTCACCTCCTTTAAAAATGAGTTTTGAGTGGGATTTTATAGGTTATGATTGGTCATGCGTTAAATTTATTCATTCTAGGATGACCTAATTAAGGATAAGAACCAAATGAAAATGATTATTAGGGCTCAAAGTGCAAATAGACAAGACTACCAAAAATGGGACACTTCTCTATGGGGTGTTATAGTCTAAATGGGGTGATCCTATCCTATAGGCTATAGAATTGGGGGATTAGAATTAGCATGGGGAATGCTATCTGGCTAGGGTGGAATGAGCGATTAGAAGGTTTTGGATGATTGGTAATGAGCAAAAAATGTGTCTAGAAGGGTTGTATGATCATACAAAAATACCTATGGATGGGGTGTCACAAACTACACTCAAAATACTAATTTGGACATTTTATATTACTACACAAATAATATCAATTATCTATGCCTAGTGATGAGGTTCATGACTACATGGTTGATTCTTCAAATAAAAAGGTGTGTTAAGATTCTATAGTTCTCCATGTATTGTCAATTCTATCCCTGAATAAAAAGAGAGTAATATAGAAGAAGAATAAATTGTCATATTTCATAATAAGAATAACAAGAACAAGAGCAAGAAGTCGTATAGCTATAAGAGGATTCTAGTGGTTACTGAGGAGATGTGGGCCACTCCTGGCTTCACTTTGTTTTAGAGCATTATGGCGTAAAGGATGGATACATTTATGCTTCTTAAAGAGACTCCTTATAGTGGAGAAGAAAGTGTTGATATGGTGTTCTTGATATGGTCCTAGAAGACTAGAGTTAAGTATTGTTAGTTGGAACAAGTATGTCTAGGCAGAAAATATGTTGATGTGATGTCATGATGTTGATAACTGTATATAGAATTGTTTACAAGGTCATATTGAAGGTTCTTAAATGACAAAGGAGGATTTGTGATTTTATCAAGATGATATTTTTTCATAGAAAGTTATATTTACATTATTCTATCATGTTCTAGGTGGTTTTGTGATCTGAAGGTATGTTAAATTCAATTTCGAGATTTTTGTTAGCTCTCAGATTTCTTAGTTTTTACTTAAGAGCTTGCACATCCTAAAATGGGTTATAGGAAGTCAATGCTCATAATGGTTTAGAAGCTAAACTATTGGTCTAGAAGTGTGTAATTTTTGTCTCTAGGTGTACAAAAACATTTAGAGGTGGATGTGGAATGGAAGGTGGTAAGTTAACCTTATTTGTTTTGAGATTCTAGGGTTTTAGAATCTACTAGAAAAGTGGTTTTCCTTATTATTTGAGGTATGATGACTCTTAATATGTTGAATAGACCAAATGGGTTATCAAAACAATCTTCATAGAGATTTGAAGGTTTGTGTTTCTCAGGTTATTCATGTTTTTGTCAAGTTGGAGGCCTAATTGGGTAGTACATCTGGGAAGGAACTATGTTTTAGAATATGATATTGGTGATAGAAATTATTTTTATTAAGGGGGAATATGAGAGTGTTCCATATATGAAGTTTTTGGTCTTGAAAATGTGTCTATTAAAAATTATAGGCTTTGCAAGTTTTAGGTAGGGCTACAAAGAGGCTAAATAGGGCTAGTTTGAAGAAGATTAGTTTTATCTCAGTATCCAAAAGAGAAAGGTATGTCTATCCCAAGTATATTTCTCAAGTTAGTTGAGAGGATGTTTCATATTTTTTTTATGTAGATGAAGAGTTGGTGGTCATGGAAGTGTCTTGAGAAAGAAGGCTACTAAGCCTACATGGTGTTTCTTCATGGTGTGTGGAGATCTGAAGATGCTCAAAAAGTGAAATGGATTAGAGATCTTAGGGGGAGTCCCTCTTATATGTTTCTTGGTGAGTTCCATCAGATTACATTAGTTTTTTGTGTGTTATTTCTTCATTTGTTGCAGTGCTTGGTTGAAGAAGAGTATTGGCATAGATCAAGAGGAAGTCATCAAGGCAAGCAAAAGTAGGCTCAAGGCAAGGGGGAGTTTGTATAATATTTCTAAGATGGTCCTTTCCTATTTATACTTTTTTAACATACTCAAGATTAGTTGGTACCCACTTTATCATTGTGTCAAATGGAGAGAAAGTTCATGTTGTGAGAGTGCTTGAAGAGAGTGAATTTGAGTTGTATATTGCTATATCTGATGTTTGTTGACATAAATGAAAAAGGGTGAATTTTTTGGATAGTTTTCAATGATGTCATAGTGATATCATGGAAGTTCCCTAGTGAGTGGATGAATCACTTTTATAGGTTAAGTAATAATGACAAAGTGTGCAATGTGTTTGTTTTAGTATGCTTTATGTTGGCTTCATTGATCTTATGGTTTGAATCTTTAGAGATGATTAGGGATGATTATAGAGTATTTAGAGTGTGAAAAAGGTCCCTAATATTTTTTATCCTTTGAGAGATTTTGTGTATAAGTGGAATTCATCTGGTTGTCCATAGTTTTCATCTAGATACTTTCGGTCTAGTGGTAGAAAATATGAATAGGTAGTTTGATAGTGTGACCATTGTCATGTGAGAATGAGTCAAAGGGAGTTGTTCATATGGTTTTGATCAAATTAGTCCATATTTCATATGCACTAAATCTTACATCATTTATCTAAGTGCAGTCAAACATATATGGGTGCAAAGTTGGGATCTTATTCATTTTGATAGTGTTTTCCCATACTTCGCCAAATTTGTAATATGGAAAGAAGAGCTAAGTAAGAATTTTGATGAAGATATATCTTACACATGTGAAATTTTGAGGATAAGGTGATCATATGGGTTTTTTAAATTTTTTTCATAATTTATTTACACTAAATTATATATCATGCATCGAAGCTCATACAATCTTATGCGAGAGCAAAGTTGGTCTTCCAAATAAATTCTAAGCATAGTTGGCTGTGTGATAGAAGATTTTGAGAAGGTATTTTAATGGAGTTATATCTCAAAAATTCAAAGGTTGTATGAGTCTTTTTTTATATGGATGAATTCTCTTTTAAAATTTGATAATGTGATCCAAAATCTAGATCATGCATCTAAGTGCAGTAAAATTTATTAAGGTCTAAGGTAGGATTTATAGGCATGTTTTTGTTGGTCCCCATACTTAGTCAATTTTCTTGATGTTAACGATTTGGACCTAGTGGAGATCCACTAGTTCATGAGAGTTCATACTTTTAGATACAATAGTGCACATAGAGTCAAATGGGTTAATGTGACACCTATTTAACAAAGATAAAGATCAAACATCATATAGAAGATCAATAGAGCATTTGTGTTCCAAGATGTTAGGAAGAAATGAGATGAGGATAAATGCACATTTTTTAATGAATGAGAAAATTTAAATTATAAGGATATAATAGAAATCATGTGTTTATACATATTCATTGATTGATGAGCACTGATAGTTAAAGACATAGGTGATCCATAGAGATTGTTGGTGTGTATTAAGTCAACATTACAAGATTACATAAGATGAGGTCAAAGTGACTAAGGTTTAATGTTTGAGCATTGGAACCTATGCATTAAATTTTGGACGTGATAAATGGTGTGTAATTTATCTAATCATCAAGTAAATTATATGTGAGTAAAGAGGTCAAAGTCTAACTATGACCGTTGTCATTTAAATATTAAAATTTAACAAGGGAAAATAGTGTCTAGTCTTTGGGCCATATCTCTTGATCCAATATGAATTTGCTCATGATATAAATATAAAAGATAAAGAGTAATCCATGGTACCTTTAATGAATGTAATTTAAAGGTATGCAAGTGTGTACAATCAAATATATTATGGTTCAAATTTGATTATGGTTGTGTGCTTATTCTACAAGTGATCCAAGAAGAGTAATTGAGATTATGCAGATGTTGTTTTGATGTTTCATCATAAACTAGCTATTGGTGAGTGTTTTAGACTCCATGAGGATGCTTTATGTGTATTATTAAATAATCACTAATTTTATGGTGTATAAACAAAGGCGTAGAAGGTGAGTATGTGTTCACTCATATTGGTTGTATGTACAAATAAGTGTTTGGGATATTTGTACTTAAGTTAAAGGGTATTATGATGGATTTGGACACTTAAGGGGGAAATATAGATCATGTAAAATGGGTCCATTATTTTGGAAAGTGTTCTTATGCTATTTGTTTTCTCATATAAGTGTCAAAGAGCTAAATGGGTCTCCATAGGACCTAAAAGTGACTTAGGCCTATTTTGAAAGTGAATTATGCTTAAGTGTGATCCATGAGAGATGCCTTATGGATGAAGGCATGTGCTATGGTGGATAGAAAATATTTTTATCTTGTTAATTCATGATTTCTCTATATATAGTGAAACCAAATGTGTTGGTTTCTACACTTGTAAGTGAGAGATATGTATATGAGATATTACATAAGACTTGTATGAGTAGTATGCATTGAATCAAAGAAAGAAGTATAGGTAGTGTGAATATTGGTTGATTTAATGATTATAATAGTTTTTTGACTATGTGTATGACTTATAGGTCATGTTCCTAATGTCAAGATAGTGCTCTTTCAATTTGAGGATATGTGAAGAAGTTTGAGTAATCATATGAGGATAGATTGAGTGAAGAAGGAAAGAGATTATGGCATGCCTATGTGAGAGGCTTGTTTGAGATAGAGAGTGTTTGTGTAGAGGTTAGATTAATATAGATCCATAATTAGGTGTTGAAGACATGAATTATAATTTGTATTTATTCAAGGTTTAAAGGACTTGGTCTTCCTTAGGGGAAGTTGCTCCTTGTGAATTAGGTGTTTCACTAAATACCTTTGGTTAGGAGGATCTGATTATATTTTTTTTGTCTAAAGGAGTTGATTAGTCTCTTGTTTGTAATTTATTATAGGATATTAGGCCATTTTGTTGTAGGTTTGAGTGGTTTATATTCCACATGAGGGTTTCCTATAGGAAATATATGTTATATGTTTGATCTTATATATGCATTGAATGTATGAGCTCTCCTATTAATGCTTCTTGATCAAGTTGATATATGATGATTGATTAATAGCTTAAAGGATTACAATTTAAATTGAAAAATCTAGGTTCACTGATTCACCCCCCTCCTCTTAGTGATTTTACTTGTAATAATTGGTATCAGAGTAGGTCCTTTGGTAAAGGCTTAACATCTTAAAGGTGATTCAAGGTATAATATGGGTAGTCATCAAGGATTTTTATCTAATACACAAGTACTAATGTTCAATATATCTAATTATGCATTTTGGAGTGCTAGAATGAGGACATGTATTATGTTCTTAGGGTTTGATGTATGGTAATTTGTTGTGGATGGATATGTTACTCCTACTATTCCTCCATCTAGTGATGCAAATAAGAATTTGTTAGAGAATAATTTAAAGGCAATGAATGCCATCACCTATGGTCTTTAAAAACTGAGTTTACCAAAGAAATCCATTGTAATTCTTCTAAAGAGATATGGGACAAAATGTAGGTCATTTATGAAGGAGATTCAAAGGTCAATATTTACAAGTTGCAAACTCATAGAAGGCAATTTTAAAGTTTCAAGATGAATGAAGATGATTTTTTGCCATCCATTCTATAGAGAGTTGATGAGCTTGTGAACATCATCAAAGGTCTTGGAGATAAAATTAAAGAAGCTACTATTATTCAAAAGGTATTAAGTTCTCTATCCCCCAAGTTTTATCCAAAAGTATCTGCTATAGAAGAGAGTCATGACCATACTAAGTTGAACATGGATAAATTACATGGCACCATTACTACCTATGAGATGAGGAAGAAGGATGATATAGCACCAAAGAAGGAAGTAGATTTCAAGACTAAAATGAAGACAAAGAAGAATTTATAGGGTAAGAAACTCAAGGAGGATGACATTCGTAATATAGATGAGGATGAACTAATTACTTTTATTTTAAGGAAATTGAGAACAAGTTCAAGTAAGTATAAAGGTAAGCTACCCCTCAAATGCTTCAATTGTGGTAAAATAGGAAATTTTTATAATAAGTTCCCTCATAAGTATAATAATGATGATGATGATGATGAAAAACATCATAAATATCAAAAGCAAAAAAGGATTTAGAATGTTTGATAACAAGAAGTACTTCAAGGACAAAAAGAGTCTTTATATAGAAGAAGATTGCATTTGATCAAATGAGATTGAAGATAGTGACTTAGAGTAAGCTCATGAAGATGATGGTCCTATTGAATATATATCCCTTTTTATGGTTGAGGAAGGAATTTTTTCATAGAAAAATTAGTCTACTTAGAGTCATTCAGATGATGATGAAGATGATGTGGGTTATGAGACTACATTGACTAATGCTCATGAAGAACTAAAGATTAAGAAAAAGATCAATAAGAAGATGAAATATAAAATCAAGGAATTTGAGAATAAATTCAATGTGTTTGATGAAAAAATGGATGAACATGCTAAGTGTCATGAAGATATGGTCAAATATCTTAGTTGTCAATTGGAAATCTTGTCTACAAGCCTAAAAGCTAAAGAAGATGAATGTGCAAGGTATGCAATTACAAATGAGTCATTGAATATGAGTTAGAGAAGGTATATAGTAAGGTTATGTCATTTGTGAGATTTGAAAAGAGATAAAGTGATTTATACAACATTATGAATGATCAAAATCATTCAATTGATAGGACTGGTCTTGGATACAAATAAGAACTAGAAACTACAAATCAAGACAAGATGAATACTAATGTGAACAAGGACAATCAATTTTTGAAGAAAAATAATCAAAAAAGGAATGAATGTGATATAAGAATTAATACATAATATATCAGACAACCAAATTTCATGAGGTATGCAAATTTTAGTGGTTACTACTATAATTGTAATCAGTTTGGGCATAGAGCTAAAGAATGTGGAAGACCTGTTAAGAATGAGTTTGCATGGAACTATTATGGGGGTCATCAGTTAAAATGTGTGAAAAAGGTTGAGTGATTCAACTATGATGATATAATATAATTTCAAAAAACATTTTCTATTCAAGTTAAGACACGCTGAGTTTCCATCAAAGAGTATGGTTTGTTACAACTATGAATATAGAGCTCACATTGCTAGATTTTGCAAGCAAAGGCCTACAAGATAGAATAGGTTTTATCATGATCCTAGATTACAATATAGAATTCAAGTGAAATCATGGAGATAAAAGGTGGTAAGTATAAACTATGCCAATTCTTCAGGTCCAAGTAATCTATTTTCTATGGTAGAGAATGCTATAGATGTTGATGAGTGTCAAGATCTCTCATTGACTACTTATGTTGAGAAAGAAGAGACCAAGCTCAAGGAGAATACCAAAGTACTAGTTGTGGATATTTCTAAGGTAAGTATGGATCTAAGTGAACATCATGCTATTATTGAGAAAGCATCATGAAAAAAAATATCAATTATATGTGCCTAGTGATGAGGTTCAGGACTACATGGTTGATTCTTTAAATAAAAAAGTATGTCAAGATTCCATAGTTGCTTCATGTGTTATCAATTGTATATTTGAATCAAAGGAGAGTGATATAGAAGAGTAACTAGTTTTCATAATTCAAAATAAGAATAACAAGAACAAGAGTAAGAATTCTTATAGCTATAAGAGGATTCTAGTGGTTATTGAGGATACGTGCGCCACTCTTGGCTTCACTTTGTTATAGAGAATTATGGTGCAAATGATGTCTCTATCTATGATTCTTAAAGAGACTCCTTTTAGTGGAGAAGAAAGTGTTTTTTTGGTGTTCTTGATATGATCCTACAAGACAAGAGTTAAGTATTCTTAATCAAAATAGGTATGTCCAGGTGGAAAATATGTTGAGGTGATGTCATGATGTTGATAACTATATATGGAGTAGTCTACAGGGTCATATTAAAGGTTACCAAATGGGAAATGAGGATTTATGATATATTAAGATAATATTTTAGCATAGAAAGGTTTGTTGACCTTATTCTATCATTCTCTAGGTTGTTTTGTGATCTGAAGGTATGTTAAAGTCAATTTGGATATTTTTGTTATCTCTTGGATTTCTCAATTTTTTCTTAAGTTCTTATAGGTCCTAAAATGGGTTATAATAATTTAGTGTTCCCAATGGTGTGGAAGCTCAAATATGGGTCTAAAAGTGTGTAATAATTATCCCAAGGTGTACAATAAGTTTTAGAATTGGATGTGGAGTGGAAGGTAGTGAGTTGACCTTGTTTGTTTTAAGATTCTAGGGTTTTGGGCTCTACTCCAAAAGTGGTCTGCCTTATGATTTGAGGTTTTAGGCTTCTTAATATGTTTAATATGACAAATGGGTTGTCAAATAAAACTTCACATAGATTTGAATATTTGTGGTTCTTAAGTTTTTGACAAACTAGAGGCTTAATTGGGTAGTAATTTTATGAAGGAATTATGTTGTAGAGGATGATCTTGGTGATTCAAATTAGTGTGTTTGAGGGGGCATATGATAATTATCTATATATGAAGTTTTATATCTTGAATATGTGTCTCCTAAAAATTATGGGCTCTACAAATTTTAGGTAGGGTTACAAAGAGGTTAGACACACCTAGTTTAAAGAAAAGTGTTTTTTCTTAGTTTATCCAAAAGAGAAAGGTATTTTTGTTCTAAAGAGATTTCCTAGGTTAGTTGAGAGGATGTTTCATATTTGGTATAATGTAGATGAAGAGTTAGTGTTCATGGAAGTGTCTTGAGAAAGAATGTTGGTAATCCTACGTGGTGTTTCTTCATGGTGTGTGGAGATATGGAGATGATCTAAAGCTAAATGGCTCAAATATTTTAGGGGGAGTTCCTCTTATAATTTTTTTGGTGAGTTATATCATATTCTATTGGTTTTTTGTGTGTTATTTCTTCATTTTTTTTAGTGCTTGGTTGAAGAAGAGTGTTGTCATAGAGCAAGAGGAAGTTATCAAGGCAAGCATATGTAAGGTCAAGGTAAGGGGGGGTTTATTACATATTTATAAGATGGTCCTTTCCTATTTATCATATTTTTAGGTCCTCTAGATCAGTTGGTGTCCACTTTGCCCTTGTGTCAAAGAGGTAGAAAGTTCCTATTGTGGGAGTGCTTGAAGAAAGAGAAGGTGATTGTGTATTGCTATATATGATGTTTATTAACATTGATGATGAAGGGGGAGTTTTTTTGAGATTTTTTAGTGATGTCATAGTGATATCATGGAATTTCCCTAGTGAGTGGATGAAGTGTTTTGATAGCTTAAGTAATAATGACAAAGTTGCAATGTTCTTATTCTAGTGTGCTTTATGTTGGCTTGGTTGATATTCTAGTTTGAGTATTTAGAGATGATTATGGATGATTATGGAGTATTAATCATGTGAAAAATTTCCCTAATATTTTTTTATAATATTTTAGAGCTTGTGTGTATAATTTGAATTCATTTGTTTGTCCATAGTTTTCATCCAGATACTTTGGGTCTAGTGGCAGACAATTTGAGTAGGTAGTTTGATGATGTGACCATTGTCATGTAGGAATGAGTCAAATGGATTTGGTCATTATGAAAACATTATTCCCTATTTTTTATGAACTAAATCTTAGCTTATTGTACCTGAAGGCAATCAACAATATATTGGTGTAAATTTTGGCTCTTATGCATTTTGATAGTGTTTTCCCATACTAAAACAAATTTGTAATATGAAAAGAAGAGATGAGTAATAATTTTGATGAAGGAATATATTTCACATGTGAACATTTGATTATAAGGTGATAATATGGGTTTGTTCAATTTTATGGATAGTTTATTTTTGCTAAATCTAGATTATGCACCAAAATGAGAGAAAAAAATTATGCATGAGCAAAGTTGGTCTCCCAAACAAATTCTAAGCATAGTTGGATATGTGAGAATATTTTTAGAAGGAATTTTAATTGAATTATATCTAACACATGCAAAGGTTCTAGGATATATTTGCTATATGGATGGATTCTCCTTTGAAAGGTGATCATGTGTTCCAAATTCTAGATCATGCATCTAAGCATAGTAAAAGTTATTAAGGTCCAAAGTAGGATTTATAGGAATATTATAGATGGTCCCCATACTTAATCAATTTGCATGATGTTAATGATTTGGACCTAGTGGAGATTTACTAGTTCATGGCAGTTCATTCTCTTAGATCTAATGATGCACATAGAGTCAAATGGGTTAGCATGACTATAGACACTATAAATCCACACACTATGATCTCAGATGTCAAAATACCCCTTAGGCCACCTTGGGTCCCCTTTAGGACCTTTTAACCCTTCAAACCTTAATGAACCTAACCCATAACCAGTTTAACTTAACTATCTTAACCGTACCTTTTTACCCTTTGGCACTCAACCATCGATGGTCAGGATGATCATTGATGATCACTCTGACCATCGATGGTTATGGTCCACCTCATTAACTAGAATCATGAAAAATACCCACTTTTATTTTCTAATTATAACTTATTTAAATCCTATTGTGAGCCTTTTTCATGGACAATTTATAATTAGACATCCCAATTGAACCTTCACTTCCACCTCTTACTAATGCCTACAAGAAAAGAGGTGTTAGGAGGTGAAAGGGGTCTATAATCATTATCAAGAGCTTATGTATCTAGGATTTTCTCTCATAGGTAAGTCAATATCATCAATAATCTAGTAGTCATATCATAGAGTCAGCTTGTCATCATCTCTCCATCAAGTTCTCAGGTATTGTTACTCTATTGAAATAGAGATAGATTCTACCAATAGGTCAACCAGCTCAATAAATCTACCCAATCAACTTTTGGTAATATAATTACTTGTTTCTCAATATTCATCTACTTTATTTTCATTTCACAATCAACCCAAGTCTTACCCATCTCTCAGAATCCATCTTTTAGATCTTGTCAATCAGCCAAAATTACCAACCCATATCCTCACATAGTAACCATCAATGGTCACCTTAACCATATATGGTCAACCCAACTGCCAATGGTCATTATGGTACCAAAAAAATAGACAAGCTAATTTCACCAACCTACACCCAACCAAATCTAATTTTCTATGTTCCTACATATTCATAGACTCCTTTTGGATTTTTCCAAGCATAATCCACCTCCCTAGCACTAGTATTAAATATTTTATCACTAATTTAATCATTTCTATTATATTTATTAGCAATCACTCTTGTATTAAATTCTAGTACCTTTTGATTCATTAATGCAATTACCTTTCCTTTCTATTTATAAGCTTAATTGTTTAAAATGTGTGGAGTGATAGCCCCTAAGGAATATTTCGCTTTCATGATCTAGCTATCACTTGGAAATCCACTCAAATATCTATCTAACAAACAAGTTTGATTTAGTGATTTATCATCTACAAGTCATCCTCCTAATCCAAAGAGGATCTCTTCATAATCTTTTGATTTCAACATGAACACTATCAATCATGTTTTTCAACCATACCTGTATTTATTTTCTTTTATCTCTTTCTTTATTAAACAAGAAATAAATTCATTAAAATATTTTGGCATGCTTGGTGGGACCCTTGTGTCTTTATTTGGGTTCTTTTTTTCTTACATTCTCTTTGTATTGTTTGCTCATTAAAAAAATTGAAAGTTTCTTTTGGGCTTAAAAGTAAGTGCATACATCAACTGATTGAATGTTTAGTTCACATAGCTTAACTTAAAAGGAAAAATAATCTATCATAGCTTCACTCTTTATTGTACACACCTAAAGCAAACCACTTTCACTAACATCAAACAAACCTAAGATAAGGCCTAAATAGGATTTGATCACATAGTGGTAACCTTACCCTTTCTTGATGATCCTAATTAGATGTCATTACAAAGGGGAGGACCAAATCATCTCTATGGTTGAGTATAATCTCTAGATATCAATATAATTTGGTTAAGCACCTAACACCATTATCACTATGGTATGTGAAGTGAGGGGGTGGGCCCTAATATGAAGCCACATATTGATTCTAATATAGATTATTTTTTAGCACCTAAACACAACCTAAAACTAACCATAGTCTTCCTTTTTAGTATCCAATCTACAAACCAATTTCAGTCACATAACTTCTTAAGGCATAAGCCAAAAGTGAGACTAATTAAAACTCTTAGGCTTAGCATCTCTCTTAGAGTGTTATTTGATTTATTTTATCATTTTCTTGTCTTTTCTTTGTTTGAGTAGTGAGGTTGTTTGTGTTTTCTATCTCACCTATCTTACATTGTTCTCACTCATCAGCAATGAAGATACCTTATGGAGTAAAATCCACCACCAATCCAACCTACCTCTTCATCCATGGACTAAATTTGTGAACTAATAAACTCCCCTCACCTCTTGGGAAGTCCTACCTTCCCTTGAGATATTCCTAAAGGAGATGCCAATTTTTGTACTTTCTTAGATAGCAATCCCATGGCCTTACAACATTACCTTATAACCACATCTTATTATATCCTAGATTTAGCTCCATCCATATATCCACCCTATGGCATGCCTTCCCATCTAATGAGGAGTACATCCATTTCCATGGTTACTACCCAAGCTTACTCAACAACCAACAACCCCTTTGAGACCACCATTGAAAACCAGCCAACCCAAACTACCACCACCCTTATACCTTCTAATCCTATCAACTAATCCTCCACTATAGGAGTACCTACCTCTAGCAGTACCATCCTTACTTTAGCTACATTCAACCCATCAACCACAACTCCAATTCAAAGCCTTATGGTGTCCATACCCTCTACCTTGCCACTGATCAATATAAGGGTCACCACCCTTTCATTGGTTACCAACCCAACTACTACTCCTATTCAACAAGCACCCCTTGGACCAACATTTGGCTACATACCTAATATACAAGGGCATATACCCACTACTAAACCACCTACCTCTACCTACCCTTATGTATCTTTCACCCAACCATTGACATCCATTTTTTCATATGTGTAAACCTCTGAACCTTCTAACTACTATCTATATGTCTCTCAACCGCCACAACAATATACATATTATAAATCTTCAGGTACACAACCCCAAGATAAATTAATGAAGATGATTATGGAAAAGATGACCACCTTAAAGTCATCCATTTTATGTTCCCATAACATCTTGCCATATGACCAAATCTTTAATGAACTTATCCATCTATCTATACCCATCAATCCATATCCTCCCTAATGGGAACTCCCCAAGTTCTCTAAATTTCAAAGGAGGATCCCCAATAGCACCTTAGAAAATTCAATCATGCTTTATATCTCATCACCTATGATGATTCCCTTCTCCTCCACACCTTGCCGATGTCTCTAGCCATCCTAGCCTTAGATTAACATAATGCCTTACCCAAGCATTCAATCTTATCCTTCACCTAACTAGCTCAAACCTTCTTGGACCATTTTTTGATCAATATCTATAAGAAAGTGTTTATTACCAACCTATATTATATCTAATATTTTTAGGATGACTATATTATAGATTTTTTGGCTCATTGGATCAGTCTTATTAACCAAATTTCCTTCTCCTTGCCTAAACCCAAACTCATAGAGCTCTTTTCTTAAGCATGTGCCAAGCATGTCTCCTTTACCCTACATGTCCAAAGCTTATAAACCTTTGATGAAGCTTTCACCATGGAATTTAAGTTGGATAACCAATCCATTGATGAAGTAAAGCTTAATCTCGAAAACAATAACTTGACTTATAAAACCAATGAGGCTTCTTCCTCCGGGTCAAGAAAGTAGCCCAATACTAACACCAAAAACAAATGAACCATAAATGTGGTTGTCTTTAAATCCACTCCTCCACCTTCTTTTAACCAATCCAATTCCTCTAATTCCTCAAAGAAAAACCCAAAGAACCAAACCTAGAACAACCAAAAGTAATTCACTCCATTTGGAGAATCCTATGATTCTATATTAGAGAAGTTATTGAAATCCAATATCATTAAACTTCCTCCTATCAAGCCACCCCAAATATTTAAATCCTCTCATCCCACACCTAGTTGGTACAATGAGAATGATCTATGTTCCTTCCACCAAGTGATAGGGCAAAATTTTATTAGGTGAAACACTTTTAAGATCCTTGTCTAATCCCTCATTGACAAGGGGGAGCTCATATTAGATAAGTCCAATGCACTATCAAACCAAGCCCTTTATATATCTAGGCAACCCTTCCTAAACCATGCTCCTACCAAGAATGAGATCAATAATTTCAAGTGATCTCATGATAACCATACAATTAACATGGCCTTTGACACACTCATTGCTAAAGAGCCTATTGACCAACCCATTCATCTCTCACCCTATCTTCTTATTGAGGTAGCATAATTACCTTCCCTTCCTTGGAATACCCAAGCCTAGGAAACACCATCTTCTCCCCCTCCACTTATTGAGTTAGTAGAGCCATTAGTCACCCTTTTAATTGATATATCAAAACAACCAACCATCACCACCTCACCCTCACCTTTCACTAATATGTGAGTCACTCCCCCTTTAGAGATCATTCTTGAGGAGGAAAGCCCAATGCCTACTCCTCCCATAGTGGAACTACTTATTTCAACCCCACATCTTTTGATTGAGGAAGAGGATGAGGTTATTATACCTATGTCTCCACCTAAGGGGTTATCCTTTAGATCCACCATTTAGGAATAAAACCAACCTATAAACCTTTCTATAGGCTAGTAAAAAAATTATAATTTATCTCCAACATTGATATGGATCGAGACACCTTTTGGTAGTAATTAGGCCTCCCATTACCCAACCAGAACCTCCAACCCTTTCTTGGTCAGACCAACCCACCACTTCTATTGACCAACCTCTTACTATATCTACCCAAATAACCAAACCCTATAAAAAACCAACTAAAAACTATACCAAACCAAACAACCCTCAATTACTTAAGCCAACCAAGACCCAAGTAGCCAAGCCCTCTCCTATCATCCCAACCACATCTACTAAGAACCTTGGTATCCTCCTTACACCAAACCTTAGTCACCTATCTGTGAAAGTGGATATAGCCCTTTCAATCCCACCAAACAAATGCCCAAAAAAATAAACCAAGGAAGAAAAACCACACCAAGGTCATAAGGTCTAAATTTTGCCTCCCTCAACCTTGCCTTCTATTCTAGGGTTTCATCCCTCTACCTTAAATAGAAAGCTAGTTACCTCACCACCTCTTTTGGTGACATCTTCATATTTTCTCTCTAATGCACCTCTTTTCACCATTTTAATAATACCTAGGATACATAACTTGTGACCTTCTACCTCTAGTTCATCAACCTCCTTTCCTAAATCAAAACACTCAACTAAACATACCACTACCAAACCTATTTCAAAGAAACCTCCTACGTTAACCACCAAAGCAAAAACCACTAATACTTTACCATCTCTACTTGAATCCTATTTGACCATTTTCCATAGGTTATTACAAACCTCTTATTTAACCCTACCTCCCATCAGTTCTTTTGACCCTCTATTTTTAAACCCATCTAGTATAATGACCACCAAGTGTATACTTATCATAGCACACTAGGCCATGATACAAAGAACTACAAAGTTATCCAAACCATCATCCATCAGCTTTATGATGATGATGATATGTTAATATAAAAACCTCCTATGATCCCCATACATATCCAACCATCCACCATACCTACCTAATACTCACCGACTCCTCTACTATCCCCTCAAAGTGAAGATGAAACTGACTAATCCTCTAGCTCAAGCTTTCCTTCTATCAATATTATCAACATGGTCACTAGAGTGCACCAAAAAGATAATGGGAAAGCTAAGGTGTCGATTCCTTAGACATTTCCCTCCTCAAACTCCCAACCAACTGACACCCAACCATCTCCATATTCAACCAAACCCAATGTATCTATCTTAGGTGCATCCTAATCTAACCCCTTAGATTTTATCAATAGAGTTATCCTTAAGCAACTTCACTAGAACCTAGTAAATATGATATTGTATGTATTGATATCTACCTCTCCCAATCATCATCAAACACTAATAGAGGCTTTGAAATCTATTAAGGTCCAAACTGAGGACCCTTAACCTCTAACCACCTTTATTGGTTGCCTTCAAATTTCTAACCTTGTTACATTAAAGGATTTATAAATACCTTCCATCCACGTAGAGGACCCAAATCTTCCCCTCTTTATTACTACGTAAATCAACCAAACCCACATGAAATGGGTCATGATTGATGGGGGAGCTAGCATAAACATCATCTCCTCTCATGCCTACAACCAACTCAACCCACTAGACAATGTTATGTGTAAATCCTCAACCATCCTTCATTCTTTAAATGATACCATGGCTAATACCTTGGGAACTATCATCATTCATATCTATGTATGACTCCATGCACTCCCTAGACTATTCTATGTTGTAGAAGGTGAATTCTAATACAACATCTTATTGGGATGACCCTAGATTTACTCCATGGGTTGTGTTTCCTCTACCCTCCTACATTGAATTTATTTTGATCATGAGGGTTAGGTCATCACCATCCAAACTGACCTAAGTCCATTATCAACTTGAAATATGACCTATCACCCCAATGATGTCCTCATACCCCCATCCAACACACCCTAAATAGCTAAAACTCAACCTTTAACTACCAAAGTAGATATCATATCCCCTTTCATTGATGAGGCATCAACTAGTTCCTTTATACCTTCACACAAAACCCCTACCATAGACCATTTATAATTCACATTCTAGTTTATTTCATTGAGGGAGTAATGCCTTTTAACACTAAACACTTTCCCTACTCCTCATGAGTATGGTCAACTTACCAACTAACTAGGATATGAACCCAATGTCAGAACTATCACTCCTTTTGGACCTCCCCATTGTTAGACCCATTGTATCTATGAGGGACTCAAAAACTCCCTTAGTGCCCCTACCATCTCAACCATTTACCATCAATTTCACTTACCTAGATAAACCAAACTTTACCAAATCATACCTTCATCAATGTTCTTAGAAAAGATTCAGTCTTGGGTAATATGAACATGTCCCACATGAATTGGTCACCGTTGAAACTATAAATCTTCACAAGAAGCACAAACTTCATTTCATCCTACCCAAAGAAAAGTAACCCAAAAAACCTACCACAATTATTTTTGAAGAAGATACCCCCTCCTCACCAACCTCTCCCCTACTTATATGTGAAGATGATGAGATCATCCCACCTAAGATTTTTTTCTTCAACATGATCAACTTTGGACCCATAAACTATTAAGAGGGGGCAATCATAACCATCCCTTTGACCCATCCTAAGATGATGGGAGAAGACACTCATACCATTAACAATATTTAGTGTTAAGATAATGATTCTATTTTCACTTATCTTGGTGCCCCATATTGTTTAATCCATAAATCCTTTCCTCCCAAAACCTTGACCATGTTGAATGAATCCATCATGGTAATTTACTTGGGCACTCTGAACAACCCTCACATTGTCAAACTTGGCCAACCATTAAACACCACAAAACTTTGAGACTTTCCCTCTTTCCTCTAAGAGTGTAACATAGCATTCACTTGGTCTTATGGTGATATGCCTAGATTTGACCCTACCATTATTACCCATTACATAGCCACCCATCATGATGCCAAACTTGTCAAATAAAAGCTTTGATGCATGCATCCTTGTATATCCCTTGTCATCAATTAAGAGTTTCAAGGTGTCCTATCCATCAACTTCATTCAACCAATTGACTACCCCTAATTATTCTTAAATGTTGTACCTACCACTAAATCTATAGGGGACTACACATTTGTGTGGAATTTCATGACCTCAACCTCTCTTACCTCAAAGATGACTTTCCATTACCTATCATCGACCAGTTTGTTGATCTTACAGCTAGATAGGAGATGTTATTTCTCATCAATGAGTTATTGGGAAATAATTAGATCTTAATCACCCCTAAAAATCAGTATAAAACTACTTTTACCACCCCATGAGGGACCTTTGCCTATAGAGTCATGCCTTTAAGTCTAAAGAAAGTTGGTGTAACCTAATAATGTGCCATGACTTACATTTCTCATGACCTTATCCATAATATTATAGAGGACTATGTGGATGACCTTATCTAAAAATCAAAACTCTAAAAGATCACTTGGTTGTTCTCAAGATCATATTCAAATGCCTCATCCATTATCATGCCCATCTCAACCACAAGAAGTGCATTTTTGGGGTCTTGTCAGGAAAGCTTCTTGGTTTCATTCTCTCCCTCTGAGGAATAAAATTGGATAAAAAAAATAAAATAAATCATAGACATGCATCCTCCTACCAACCTTAACCAACTAAAAATCTTGCAAGGGAAGCTTCAGTCCATTCATCATTTTATTTCCTAGCTTTTAGATTGATGCCAAACCTTCTACCACCTTCTAAAGAAGGATGTGTCATTTATGTGGAATAGAGATAACCAAAATTCCTTTGATTCACTCAAAGAGTACCTCTTATCTCTACCTATCCTCACCCCTTCCAAGGATGACCAAATTTTATACCTATATATCTCTACCATTGACCATTCCCTCTGGGCAATGCTGGCTCATCAAGATGAAAAAAATAGAGAGCAAGTTGTATACTACATTAGCTAAATGTTGGTAGAGTACAAAACTTAGTATAATCATACTAAGAAAATATACTTATCTTTAGTCTTCATAGCCACCAAACTTCACCACTACCTTCTTAATCATAAAACCTTTATCATAACCAACACTTACCCATTCAAGTACACAGACTCTAAGCCATACCAAAACTAGCATATGGCCAAGTGACTCATGTTATTATTAGAGTTTTTTCTTGATTTCCTCCAATATAATGTAATTAAGGGGAAAGACATTGATGACAAATTAGCTAAGGCACCATTTATAGATAACCAACCTCCTCCTTTTGATTTCTTCAATGAGTCCATCATAACGCTATTTCAAGTAGATTTCACCTATCAACTCACCCTATTATTTAAAGGATCAAAATGTCAATGTGGTGGGGGATTAGGTATAAAACTTATCCATTTTGATGGTTAACATCTCCCTTTGTCCTTTAATCTTGATTTTGAATCTACCAACAAATATGGTTGATTATAAAACCCTAGTAATAGGCCTTCAAACTACCTTAGCCCTAAGATTTAAAATAATCAATATATTTGGTGACTCCTAACTTGTGGTCAATAAAATTAATGAATCTTACCAATATAAGATTGATGTTTTATAGTAGTATTAATAACTAGTTGATGAAATCTTAGAATCATTTGAACACTATCATATCCATTCAACCCCATGATCTATAAATAAGTTGTTCAACACCATGACATCCCTTACCTCAAAAATCTCATTTTCACCTTTAGACTTTAAGTTTTTCATCATTATCCATAGGCTTACCTAGTCATCCTATGTCAAAATAGATTCTCCCACCATTTCCAATGTGGAGGAGACCTAACCTAATGTTTGGTATCAACAAACCTTTG